>JAJHZJ010000025.1:4549936-4809646 GCA_023548195.1 Bettongia penicillata ogilbyi | reverse complement strand
CTCTCTCTCTCTCTCTCTCTCTCTCTCTCTCTCTCTCCTCCTCTCTCTCCTCTCTCTCTCTCTCTCTCTCTCTCTCTCTCTCTCTCCCTCTCTCTCTCTCCCTCTCTCTCTCTCTCTCTCTCTCTCTCTCTCTCTCTCCTCTCCTCTCTCTCTCTCTCTCTCTCTCTCTTTCACACACACACACACACACACACACACCACACACACGTGCACACATCTGTACTTCCTAAGTCTAAATTAGCTGAAATAAGATGCAATGCAGGCACTACTAAAATCAAAAGACAAATTTAAAATATCTCAGGTCATTAAAAAAAACCTGATTTAGTAAGAATCTCTATATGAAACAGGTGAGAAAGAAAAACAGAACTGGCGTCAAATGATCTTGAAAAAGACATGGTCCTGCTTGACTTAGAATTGCAAAAAGCCTTTTTTGAATGATAATCTGACTAACAGAGCAATTACACCAGGACAAAGTAGACACTGAACCTGGATTTTCATTGATATAGGGAATTCCCAATAATGAGATGCCCTCCACTAGTGCAGACCAGCCCTTTCCCTACAACGTCTCTTCTTAGAGTCATCTAGAACACAGACAAGTTGAGTGATTTGCCTGAAGTCACAGTAAATGTGTCAGAGGTAGAACATGAGCCCAGGTATTCTTGGTTCCAGGTCAGCTCACTGCCTGTCACACCATTCTTCTTCTCTGCCAAAACGGAGTAATTAAAACAAACAAACAAACAAACAAACAACCTCTGGTATCTGTTATAATCATTATCAATATGTCCTCCCATAATATTTGACAAAATTGCAAAACCAGTTCAGGATCTGCTTACAGAAGTATATGTGTTGACCCTTTTCATGGTAAGAACCATGGGCGAAAAGGTAGAACTAGTAAGGCGTATTCATAAGGGAAGCTGTCACACTGTCATGGCAACAGTGAGTTGAGAAAACTATTAAGTATCTATGGTAAAGTATCAGAAGATTATATTACTCTGTAACAGTCAGGGAGAGGAGAAAACTTGAATGCAATATTGTGCTATATTGTACAATTAAAAGCCATGGAAAAGAAATTGGAAATGAATCCAGAAAAAAAAATGCATATTAGAAATTCTTGATTCTATTAAAATGTTATATTACATATTTATATATATGTATATAAATCATTACATATATTATAATAAAAATGAAACCAAAATTAAATATATTAAATCAATATAAGCTAAGTTAATTATTATAACTATTGTATTTATTATACTATAGTATATCATATTAATGATTATATTAATTTATATATTATGTTATATTAATAATATAAATGATATATTGTCATTTGTTTATTATAATTATTAATAATAAATAATATTATTAATAGATATATTGATTATTTTATATAATGGTTATAATTACAATCAATTAATTATAAGTTAAGAGTCTTAACTACTTCATAGTGGTGGATGAATTGTTAGCAAGACATAGTATTAGCTTCACCTCAGACTTAGGCTCTTTCTTCCTTTTTTTGGTCTGTCTTTTTATTCCTACATATTGCCAAGTTTGTAACACTGATCACAAACTTACAAACAAGTTTTACATGTTACTTGTTACAGACATGCTGGTTCTGGACCATAAAAAGCCTCAGAAGTCATAAGATGGCAGAGTGAGACCTCAGGGAATATAAGAATGGTCTTTTCAAATTAATAGCAAGAGTTTTAGTGCAAGCTGGGCTTAATCCCTAGATATGTCCCCTGGAGGTAGATTGAAAGACATTGATAGTGGATAGTAGCTATGATAAATATGAGGGAAAGAATCCAGTGGAAATACAAGAGAACTGGGTACCATTAAGAAAGACCTGATAAGATAAGCAGATATTCCAGCAAAATAGAATGCCAATTCTTACTTTTCCAACATCATCTCAGAGCAGAAAGTTAAGTGGCTGGAAGGAGAAAAAAACAGTGTCGTATCTACTAAGAAAAAATGATATCTCCAGGGCTTCCTCTACACATAGACCAACTACAGGTGACCACATAAGGGATTCACAGCTTTTATTACTTAAAAAAAGGCCCAAACCTTATAAACTCATAAAAAAAAAACATATTGGCTGAGCAAAGAGTATGTCAAAATGCCCCATAATATAAAGAGAAACTTATTTTCAATTAGCAATTATTGAATAAAGTTCTAAAAAGCACCATAACATATATATACAAATGTTTATGTATATTTGTACATATATATATATTATATATATATACTCTTTTTTTTTATTACTACAAACCCTTAGAATGAGTTCCACATGCACGACTTTCATTTACCACAAATACATTAAAAATACCTCATATTGGGAGAACTGCAAAGCAAAGGTACCAGTCATGTGGCTTGTAGGACACATGCTGCCCATGACACTCCCTAGAGCAGCCCAAAGCAAATTAAAATGCAATTGAGAAATATTTGATAAAATAAATAAAAATACAATAAAACATAAATAATATTATTATATGGTTTTCTAAATCAGTGCATAGGCCTCAGGATTTGGCAGCTTACTGGCCCCCATTTCAATTTGAGTTTTACAACACATGGAAAACTCTTCTCATTTTAAAGAATATCACCAATAGATGGGAGGAATCAAGATGGCAGAGTAGAAAGACTCATGTATGCTAGCTCCAAACTCACAGCCCATAAATTTTCTGTAAAAAGAACTCCCTACAAATTCTGGAGCAGTGCAAGCCGTGCAGCAACGCAGTGGAGGAGATTTCCATTCCAGAGAGCCCTGAGAAACTGACGCCAAAGGTCCGTCACACACTGGATAGCGGAGCCAAGCCCTGGCCACGCAACCCCAAGAGGAGCAGATCCGAGCAGGCTTCAGGGATGGAACCTTTGGGAGCCGCGAAGGTCCCTCCACCCACAGACACTACAGGTCAGTGAGAGAGTCTTCTGGACTGGCCGAGAGGGGAGCAGGGTGTCTCCATAACTCAGGTCCCCTCGGGAGGCAGCGGTGGAGACAGGGACAGCAGCAGACCCAGGCTCCCCAAGCAGGCAGGACATCAGATCCATTACTGAAGGTCTCAGCATAAACCCCCTGAGGGAACTGAGCCTGGGAGGCAGCCCTGACCCACCTGAGCACCAGAACTTAAGCTCACATTGAATAGAAGCCTCACCTGCTGCTGAAACCCCTGAGGCTGGGGAGCAGCATTTGAATCTCAGACCCCAAGCACTAGCTGGGCGGATCTAGGAGGGGCTGCAGAGGAATCTCAGAAGTCAAGTAACTGACTGGGAAAATGCCCAGAAAAGGGAAAAAATTATAAGACCATAGAGGTTACTTTCTTGGTCAACAGATGTTTCTGACTTTCCTTTCTGATGAGGAAGCACAATGCTTACCATCAGGGAAAGACATAGAAGTCAAGGCCTCTGTATCCCAAACATCCAAAATAGATATCCAATGGGCTCAGGCCATGGAAGAGCTCAAAAAGGATTTTGAAAATCAAGTTAGACAAGTGGAGAAAAAACTGGGAAGAGAAATGAGAGAGATGCAAGAAAAGCATGAAAAACTAGTCAATACCTTGCTAAAGGAGACCCAAAAAAATGCTGAAGAAAATAACACCTTGAAAAATAGGCTCACTCAATTGGCAAAAGAGGTTCAAAAAGCCAATGAGGAGCAGAATGCTTTCAAAAGCAGAATGAGCCAAATGGAAAAAGAGGTTCAAAAGCTCACTGAAGAAAAGAGTTCTCTCAAAATTAGAATGGAACAGATGGAGTCTAATGACTTTCTGAGAAACCAAGAAATCACAAAACAAAACCAAAAGAATGAAAAAATGGAAGAGAATGTGAAATATCTTATTGGAAAAACAACTGACCTGGAAAATAGATCCAGGAGAGACAATTTAAAAATTATGGGACTACCTGAAAGCCATGATCAAAAAAAGAGCCTAGACATCATCTTTCATGAAATTATCAAGGAAAACTGCCCTGAGATTCTAGAACTAGAGGGCAAAATAAGTATTCAAGGAATCCATCGATCACCACCTGAAAGAGATCCAAAAAGAGAAACTCCTAGGAACATTGTGGCCAAATTCCAGAATTCCCAGGTCAAGGAGAAAATCTTGCAAGCAGCTAGAAAGAAACAATTCCAGTATTGTGGAAATACAATCAGGATAACACAAGATCTAGCAGCTTCTACATTAAGGGATCGAAGGGCGTGGAATAGGATATTCCAGAAGTCAAAGGAACTAGGACTACAACCAAGAATCACCTACCCAGCTAAACTGAGTATAATACTTCAGTGGAAAATATGGTCTTTCAATGAAATCAAGGACTTTCAAGCATTTTTGATGAAAAGACCAGAGCTGAAAAGAAAATTTGACCTTCAAACACAAGAATGAGAAGAAGCATGAAAAAGCAAACAGCAAAGAGAAGTCATAAGGGACTTACCAAAGGTGAACTCTTTACATTCCTACATGGAAAGACAATATTTGTAACTCTTAAAACTTTTCAGTATCTGGGTAGTGGGTGGGACTACACACACACGTACATGCATGCATGCACATACACACATGCACACACACACAGAGAGACAGAGAGCACAGAGTGAATTGAATAGGATGGAACCATATCTTAAAAGAAATTAAGCTAAATGGTGAGAGAGAAATGTAGTGAGAGGAGAGAGGGTGAAATGGAATGGGGTAAATTATCTCTCATTTAAGAGGCAAGCAGGAGACTTTTTAGTGGAGGGAAAAAGAGGAGGGCTGAGAAAAAAAATATGAAGTTTACTCTCCTCACACTCGACTAAAGGAAGGAATAAAATGCACACTCATTTTTGGTATGAAAACCTCTCTCACAATAAAGGAAAGTCGGGAGGAAGGAGATAAGCAGGGTGGGGGGGATGATGGAAGGGAGGACAATGGGAGGAGGGAGCAATTTGAAGTCAACACTCAGGGAGGGACAGAATCAAAAGAGAGAATAGAAACAATGGAGGGGCAGCATAGGATGGAGGGAAATATAGTTAGTCTTACACAACACGACTATTATAGAAGTCATTTGCAAAACTACACAGATATGGCCTATATTGAATTGCCTGCCTTCCCAAAGGGAATGGGTGGGGAGGGAGGGATGGGGAGAAGTTGGAACTCAAAGTTTTAGGAACAACTTTTGAGTATTTTTGTTGCTACTAGGAAATAAAAAATACAGTTAATGGGGAATAGAAAGTCATCTGGCCCTACAGGACAAAAGAGAAGACGGGGACAAGAGAAAGGAGGGAGGATAGAAGAGAGGGCAGATTGGTGATAGGGGAAATCAGAATGCTTGGTGTATTGGTGTGGGGGGAGGGGACAAATGGGGAGAAAATTTGGAACCCAAAATTTTGTGAAAATATATGTAAGAAGTTAAATAAATAAATTTATATTAAAAAAATATAAAAAATTTAAAAAATAAAAAAAAAACTAAAAGAATATCACCAATACAGTAACATTAGGACTGATAAATATAAAATATGATATTTGTCAGGTAGACAGTTTTGCTTAATCCTAAATCAATTATCATTTCTCCTAATTAGAGCTAAGCTTTGACTTTCAAATTAAAAGAGTATAGCCATCATATTAAATCACTTTGAGTAGAGTACTTGGATAACCTAAAGCTATAAGTGTCAATCAAAACATATTTAAGCAAGTATTTCATCGTACAATTTTCCTTAATTATATCAAAATATCATTTGTATTCAATGAATAAAAAATTCTTAATGTACACCTAGAAATGGCAAAGACTGAAAGACTTTAATCTTGAATCTGGATGGTACACTGATCCAATGGATGAAATCTATCATAAATATTTTAATCTTTTCCTGGCAAGAGACAGGGAGCATAAAGATATCAATGAGAAGACTGTGACTGTGTATATTATTAGACTTACTGGCATCCTTAAATTAAAGCAGAGTTGAAAGAATACATTTAAACCTTTTAATAACGATACATTTATGAGTCTTTAATGGACATCCTTAGAACTGTAAAATGAGCTACAGTGAAATTGTAAAGTATCCTTACAAAACTGATCCAACATTAGAAAAACACAAGGTCCATTCTTACAAAGCTATATCAAGATCAATAATGGCTAAAAAATTAAGAAGAGTTTTCGTTCTCAGAGTGTACGATAAGTAAAAAAAATTGAAGACACACTTTTGAAACATGTAGATATCACTACACTGAATTTAGCAAAAGCATTGGGATTGTAACTATATGTGCCTTACCTCTAGATTGAGCCTATGAAATACGTAAGATCTAGAGTGATGCCAGGGCAAGAGAAGGGACCAAGTAGTATATAGATAGTGAAGTATAATCTACAAAATTTGGCAGATGATTGAATATGTGAATATGGAGTTAAAGAAGATGGGAAATCAAGGATAACACCAAGTCTGTGAAAATATAAATGACTAGAAGGATGTTGGTACCCCCAAGTTGTTGCTGTAGCTGTAGTTCAGTTATGTACAATCTGACTCTTTATGACCCCATTTGGAGTTTTCTTGACAATGATAATGGAGTGGTTTGCCATGTCTATCTTTGGCTCATTTTATAGATGAAGAAACTGAGGCAAACAGGGTTAAGTGACTTGTCCAAAGTCACGTAGCTAGTAAGCATCTGAGGCTGGATTCAAACTCCCACATTATATGCACTAGTTGTGCCAAGGTGTCCTTGAAACTAACAGAGAAATTTGAAAGATGCGTGAGTTTAAAGTGGAAGGTAATTAATTGCATCTTCAAATCAGATCACAATTTACTTATGCCTGCTCATCCCGTGTGACTCACTCTGCCCAAGTGAAAATCAAAAAGGGCATGGGCTAAATCTTAGTCATCAGTGCCCACAAGAGCCTGCCTTGTGAGATGTATCTGCTGTGACTGCAAAGTGATCTGGAGAGAAGGAAGTAGAGGCTGAATTTTTCCAATGATACTCCCATTTCTTATGCTCTGTATATTATATATTACATGGTATTGTATTATACTGTACTGTACTACATTAAGTTAGACTGGACTAAACTACATCATATTATTCTATGCTCTATTATATAATAACCCTATTCTATGGATGCATATATACATATACACACATGCACAGCACAAACACATATATAGGCATACATATGTGCTTATTTGTATGAGCTCATATAGATACACAAAAACACACACAGATATATATACACAAATACATACATACATATCAAAATCTTTATTTATATACACATCTATTTCTCTCTATAAGAGATTTTCCTAGTTACCGTCGGTCAGTGTAAATTTTTCTTTTATTTTAGTAACATATACTCCACTATTACTACTACTACTACTACTACTACTACTACTACTACTACTACTACTACTATTACCACTATTACTATTACAACTGCTACTACTACTACTACTACTACTCTCTAAGTAATGGTTTAAGTTGCAAATGTCCTGAGGTACTGATAATTTGCTCAGGAGGATAGACCCTGGGAACTTTCTCTGTAGAGAGGGACAAAGTAGAGACATATTGGGAAATAGTAAATAATTGTGGTTGTTCTAAAAATAAGTCCAACAATCACTGAAAGGGATGGATATAGCCTGTCTTTCTGCCCTTCTATTGATCACACACACACACACACACACACACACACACACACACACATACACACCTCTTGGAGTCTGGCCAGGACCTCAACTTTGGAGATTCCTGGTAAGAGAGGGCTTGGTGTAGAGGGCAAGGTCACCATGTAAATAAATAAACTTATCCCTTTCAATCCATAAGTATCTAATTAAATTTAATTTTAATTTGTGGAATAAAACATTTCCATAACATAGTATAAGAAAAAAGGATCCTTGTGCAGGAAAATACAAATCTACTATGCACAACTTACTATTCCTTTCAAAATTATTATGCAGATTTCTTTTTTTCCTTCCCTCCCCACCATCTTAAACATGACTACCATTACACACACACACACACTCACACACATATATACATACGTATAATTATTCTATACATACTTTTATTTATCAGTTCATTCTCTTGATACAGATAGCATCTTTTTTCACACAAGCTTTATACTAAATTTTGATGTTTATAATGGTCAAAATAACTTATACTTTCAAAGTTGTTTTTGAAACAATGTTGCAGTTACTGTATACAAGGTTCTCTTTGTTTTGTGCATTTTACTTTTCATTATTTCATCTTTCCGTGTTCCATGTATCAAGTCTTTCCATGCTTTTCTACAATCCCCGAGCTCATCATTTCTTACAGCACAGTAGTTTCCATCACAATCACATACCACAACTTGTTTAGTCATTCCCCAATGGATGGACATTCCTGCAATTTCCAGTTCTTTGCCACCACAAAAAGAGCTTCTCTAAGTACTTTGGAACATATATGTTCTTTTCCTTTTTCTCTAATTATCATTGCAAATAAACCAAGTAGTGGTATTGCTGGATCAAAGGGTGTACACAGTTGAATAACTAGGCATAATTTCAGATTGCTCTCTAAAATGTTTCGATCAGTTCAAAATTCCACCAACAATGAATTAGTGTTTCAGTTTTTCCATATGCCCTCCAACATTTGTCATTTTCCCTTTCTATCATTGTAGCCAATCTGGTAGCTATAGAATGATATCTTAAGGTTGTTTTAATATGCATTTCTCTAATCAATAATGATTTAGAGCATTCTAGTATGACTAAATTGTTTTGATTTCATCAGAAAATTGCCTATTTATATCCTTTGACCATTTATAAATTGAGGAATGACTCATATTCTTATAGATGTGACAAAGATTTTTATATATTTTAGATATGAAACCTTCATCGGATAAACTATCTGTAAAAATTTTTCCCAATTTTCTGATTTACTTTTGATCTTGATTGCATTTATTTTATTTTACAAAACCTTTTTAATTTAATGGAGTCAAAATTATCCATTTTATACCTAACTTTGCTTTCTGGCTCTTGTTTATTCATAAATTGTTCAACTATTCCCAAGTCTGACATCTAATAAATTCCATGTTCTCCTAATTTTCTTGTAAAATCTCTTTTCATGTTTAAGTCATGTATCCATTTTGACCTTATCTTAGTAAGTAGTGTAAGATATTGGTCTATTCCCAGTTTCTACCATATTGTTTTCCAATTTTCTCAACAATTTTTACCATATAATGAATTCTTATTCCAAAACCTTAAGTCTTTACACTCATCAAACATAAGGTTATTATGTTTATTTGATGCTGAAAATTGTATACTTCATTCTACTGATCTATTTTTAGCCAATACCAGATAATTTTGATAATTACTGCCTTATAATGTAGTGTAAGATCTAGTACTGCTAAATCTCCTTCCTTTCCATTTTTCATCATTTCCTTTGATATTCTTGACTATTTGTTATTGTTTCCAATTCAGTAAAAAAAAAATGTTTAAATTAACCTTCTCAAATAAAATATTGGGAAGCACTGAATATATAAATTAGTTCGGGTAAAACTGTCATTTTTATTATCCTGGCCCTGCTTATCCATGAATAATTAATATTTCTCTAATTATTTAAATCAATTTAACAGCCTACAATCTAATAAGAAAAGACAATATACAAAAGGAAACTGGAAAGGGGTAGGGTGGGAAGGAATTTTTTTTTTGCTCCACCCTCTAGCCCTGCAATGAGAGGGGAGAGGCAACCAAGGGTACTGAGGAGATACAAAGAGTAAGAAAATTGAAGTGATCTCTATGATGATTAGATTTCTGGTGACAAATTCAACCCATGAAGCATGATGTCAGAGGTTGGAAATAAGCACTCTTGAGCTGCCTTTACTTTAGCCCCTGAGAGGGAATCTTCTGGTTTTTCACTTTAGTACCATGGCAGTCAGGTGGCATAGTGTAGACAGTCTTTGACTTGGAGTCAGAAAGATCTCAGTTAAATCTTGCATCAAACATTTATGTAGCTCTGTGATCATAAGCAAGTCAATTCCGTCTTAATTTTCTTATTTGTAAAATGAGGATAATGATAGCAGCTCCCTCCTAGGTTCGTTGTGAGGTTCACATAGAATAACATTTTGTAAAGTGCTTTGCAAATATTAAGTCACTAATAATGGTTAGTTAACTGTATGTGCCTGTGACTTTTAGAAGAATTTGAGAAGGTTTCCTTCAGTGACTCAACTATAGTAACAGCTCCCTACTTTAAAGGCACTGGGGATGCAGGTTTGGGGGACTGGTAGAAGGGATGGCAATAAATCCCCTTGAAATGAAAGGCTATTACAAAGTAAGGGTCTATTGATTAATTACCATTTGTTAGGTCTACTAGAAATTCTAAACCAGTGGTTTCTTTTCATACTATATTCTGTCTCCCTTGGAATCTATGACTTGTCGAGTTTTTAGAAAGAATGATACAGGAGCATATTTCTTAAATTCAAACAGGATGGTTATTTAGCAAGGGGATGGAATGATTATCAATGCCTCACCAGATGTGAAATGGTTGATGCATTCAGGGGTTGCCTACTCCATCAAAGTAAGAATATCTCAGTATCTTAATCCATCCTAATCTAAACCTCATTGCATAATTAGTATTTGCATTCCTGGGATTGGATTCCAAATAGCTTCTTGAAGTTCATGATTCTATTAAGGTAAATAAAGTCATTAATTGAGGGTTATGAAAAATTAATGTTATGTAAGCATTGGGCACATTAGAAAAAGCATTCAGGATTTTCAAACTGTTGGAGAACAATATATTTTCGTGTTGTTTTTTTTTCAAGTTTGGTTTTAAATAAAGAGTAGGTGGTTAGGCGGAGAACTGTGATAGCTTTGAGAGAACAAGCATTGTTTTATACTCCGTGTTGTAGCTCAGGCAAGAAAACTTCAAACCAAAACAGAAGGGAGTCTAGCCGTGGCAGCCAAGCAGCAAACAGCTTTGGAGATGAGTCATAACTCACAAGCTGTAGAACTGAGTGTCCAGTCTCATGTACTATGCTGGTGTATTGCAAGCATTAACTGAAACTGGAGAAAAGATTGAAAAGAGTGAAAATGGGGGCTCACAAGTCCAGTGAGAGAAGGAGAGGGAATCTCATTTGGTTATTTGGGAGGACTAACTTTCAGAGAACGGAAGTGCTGGTCATTCTGATTAATATTGGTTTTCAGAAAGTCTTTATTTTTCTATGTGACTCTGGGCAAAAGTCACTTAACCCTTCAATGCCTCAGTTTCTTCAATCACAAAATGGAGATGATAATAGGACCTATTTATTGGGGTGGTGGTGGCATCCTTGCTATACACATATTTAGTAGTTTAATTTGATAAGAATATAAAGTGTGTGATAGTGTTTAGATAAGAAAGGTGAGGTTGAAGTCAGACTATAGTTGGCCTTAATGTCAAGAGTAAAAGATTGTATGTTCTAGGAGGTGAGGAGCAACTGTAATTGTTACGCAGGAAAGTAGCTTAATCAGATTTGTGCACTAGAAAGATTAATTGGGTATTTGAAAGATGCCTTGTAAAGAAAAGAGATTTGGGGTAAGGAGATAGAGTTAGAAGGCAAGTACAAAAGTCAACTGATCAGATTTCTAAAGTCTTTAAAAGATGTTTGTCTACAATAGTGTTATCGTATATATTTTTTTCTTCTGGATCTACTCACTTAATCTCAGCATCAGTTCATAAAAATCTTCCTAGGTTTTTCTGAAACCATTCCATTCATCATTTCTTTAAAGTACAATAGAATTCTATCACATCCATAAACTAAAACATGTTAAGTCATTCCCCAAAGGATGGGTGCCTCCTCATCACCACCATCTGTCCTATGATTGGAGGAAAGAGCCACAAACTTCAAAGCCTCCATTTAAGGAAGAAACAACTCAGATTCCCCACCCCTCCTCCTCATCTCTTTGCACTACTCTAGGACTTCTCTGACTTTTCAAACATGTCTTTTATCAGGTGCCTTCACCCCTTTGTGTGCTATTGTTAGCTTCTTTTTGTATGTTGTCTTCCCCCATTGCATCGTGATTCCCTGGAAGTCAAGGATTGTCTTTCTTTTTTGATGCTTGCACATGAAGTGCTTAGCATAGTTCCTGGCACATAATAGTTGCTTAATAAATGTTTGATTGGCAGTTTCTAATTCTTTGCCACCACCAAAATTCTGTTGTATTTTTGCACATATAAAATTTTTTCTTCTTTCTTTGATCTCTTTGGAATATAGACCTGTTACTACCATTGTTGAGTCAAAAGGCAATTGTCCATTTCATCTTGTGTTGTTTTCTTTATTTCTCGTTTGGTTCATGAATGCTTCCTCTATTCACAGAAATGACAGATGATTTCTTGTTTGGTTTTCCAATTTGTTTATAATGATAATCTTTTTGCCTAAGCCATGTAGCAGTTTGGAGCTTCTCTTGGCATTAATATGAGATATTAGCATATACTTATTTTTTGCAGGAGAGTAGGGCTTTCCAGTTTTTCCAGTAGTTTTTGTTGAATATTGAAATTTTACCCAATTAGTTCGGATCTTTGTGTTTATAAAATATTAGGCAACCGTGTTTATTTTCTTCTGTATATTTTGTACACAACAAATTCTGTTGACCAACCTATTTTTTCCATAGTACCAAATTGCTTTGATGATTACAGCTTTGTATTATATTTTGAGATCTAGTACCATTAGGTTCTCTTCTTTTGCACCTTTTTTTCAATATTTCTCTTTTCATTCTAAATTTTTTTCCTGCAGATTAATGTTGTTATTTTTTCTAGCTCTATAAAATAATTGTTTGGTAGTTTAATTGTGTATGGCATTAAATAAGTAAATCAATTTAGATAGCATTATCATTTTAGATTGGCTAATTCTATTCATGAATAATTAATATTTTCCAATTATAAAGATATCTTTATCTGTGAAAAGAACTATTTTAGTTGTATTCATACAGTTCTTGTGTGTGTGTGTGTGTGTGTGTGTGTGTGTGTGTGTGTGTATTGGCAAGAAGGCCCAAGGTGTTTAATCATTTCTATGGTTATTGTAAGTAGAATTCATTTTCTATATCTTCTTGTTGGATCTTGTTGATAAAATAAAGAATTGCTCATGATTTATGTGAGCTAATTTTATAGCCTGCAACTTTGCTTACATTGCTTAATTAATTTTTAGTTGACTTTCAAGGGTTCTGTAACTAAATTATCATGTCATCTACAAAAATCAATAGTTCTATTTCTTCTTGTGCTTATTTCCTTGCTTTTTTGTTTTATCACTATAGCTAGCTTTTATATCACTATCGCAAATATATTGGTGATAATGGACTTTCTTGCTTTATTATTGATGTCTTTGGAAAGACTTCTAGTTTATTTACATTACAGATAATTCTGGCTTTTGGTTCTCAAATGGATATTGTTTAACATATTAAGAACAGATTCTTTTGTTCCTACCCTTGCAAATAGATTTAATGGGAGTAGGTGTTGTATATTTTCAAAAACTTTTTCTGCATCTATTAACATAATCATACTTTTGTTCTTGTTTTTAATATTGTGAAATATATTTATAATTTTCACAATATTAAATCAGTCTTGTTTACCTGGTACAACACAGGGGTGGTTACAGTTTTTAAACTTTTTGATATCACATTCTCCTCACTGAAATTTTTCTTAAAACTTTTGTATTGATATTTCTTAGGGATATTGATCCATAGTTTTCTGTTTCTGTTTTTCACTCTCCCTAGTTTAGGCATCAAAAACATATTTCTATCATAGAAGGAATTTGGTAGGAGCTCTTCTGATTTTTTTTAAACAGCTGTAGAGGTATCTAGGGCTTGTGTATTTTTCTTTGGAAGTTCATTTATTGTTCAATTTCTTTTTCTAAGATTGGGTTGTTTACATGCTCTATTTCTTTTTTATGTTTATCTTGGCATTTTTTTTTTGTAAAAATTCATCCACTTAATTATATTATACTTTCATTGGTATATAATTGTGTGAAGCTTTTTAATAATTTTTCTTCACATTAAAAAATTATCCTGAATATATTTTTTCTTTTACCTAGGCTGCAATTATAGCTGCTACCCTACTTTTTAAAATTCAGTTGAAGTATGACAGATTTTGCTCCAGACCCTTATTTTAACTACATATAAGTCTTTGTTTCAATTATGTTTCCCATAAATAGTATATTGTTGAATTTTGCTTTCTAATCCATTGTAATATTCTCCTCTGCTTAATGGGTAACTTCATGCCATTGACATACAGAGAAATTGTTGATAATTATGTGTTTTCCTACATCCTCTTCTCTTATACTTTTTATTCTATTTGTTTTCATCCTCTTACTTATAGAGAAGAAAAGAACGATGGTAGAGAAGTAAAATTAGCACCAGTGCTGTAGGCATGATATAACCTGCTTTGGCTGCCTTGTTCCTCTCCTAGTTCCCTCACCCAGTACCAAAGCAGAGATTTTTATCCTTTCTTTTATTTTTAACTCCTCTGCAAGATCCACTGTCCTTCATTAAAATGGGTTTTGCTTACAACTAATACCTCTCTTATTAACCTTTGCTCTCATTCCCACCTCTCCCTTCTCCCCTTCTCCTCTTGCTTTCAACTCAATATTTGTGTACCATTTTTTTTCTTTTTGGCTACTTTCAGAAGAAATATATATATATATATATATATACATATATATGTATATATACATATATACACACACGAATATTTATACATATATACACATATACATACACATTTATACACATTACACAAATGCTTACACATGCATATATTTTTACAAATATTGTTACAGAAGTTTTCATTTTATAGTTACTTTTAAAATGTGAACAAATATTCTTTCTAGTTTCACTTTGCCCCCTGGTTCTAAGAGATCTAAACAGTTTTCCTTTATGTCTCCTTGGAATATTATATCTAGTCTCTTTGTCTTTGATTATGGTTTTCAATAATTCAGTGGTTGGTCAATTATCTTTTCTCTATCTATTTTCCAAGTCAATTGTTTTTGCTCTGAGATAACTTACATCATGTTCTATTTTTTATTCTTTTGAATTTGTTTTAATATTTCTTGTTGTCTTATGGAGTCATTCACATCTACTTGTTTCATTCTAATTTTTAGAGAATGTGTTGCCTCAGTAAGGTTTTGGACCTTTTATTCAAAACTATTTATTCTCTTTCCAATTTTTTCCTCCATAGCTTTCAGATTTTTTCTCATTTTCCTCTAGTTCTTTTATTTGATTTTTAATTGTATTATATCCTCATCCAATTATTTTCTATCACCATTTTATTATTTACAATATACATATTAAAGCACCACTGATTTTGCAGAAAGATTAGGAAAAAATTACAAGGCCTTCTTTATTTGTACAATTATAGATAGGGACCAGATTTGTGATTCCCTTGGTATAGGGAACTCCAACATATGAAAACCACCTCTATGAGTGAAGTCAACATCTTGACTTGAAGTCCTGGGGAGTTGTCTGGAACACTGAAATGTTACATGACGTTCTGAGGGTTGCATAGCTAGTACTTAAGCTGTTTGAATACTCAATATTCTCAGCTAGATGGAGATACAGAGAGTAGAGGAGGACTAATATTTTTTACTTAGAAAAAAATATCCATTCTTCCTTTTTTCAAGAAAAATTAGCATAAAATGGCAGTTTCAATTAAGTGGTGTTTCTGTACACATAAAAAAAAATTTAAATTATCATACTTTAGTACTTGTTTTAGTGATCAATGATTTAGTTACAATGGAAATTTTCTTGAACCAAAACAGACTGTATCAAGTTTGTGTTGATGACTATTGATGAGATGCTGTGAATTGGTAATCAAACTTCTGATTGTAAGTCATTACTATGTCCAAAACTGATATTCTGGTTCTCCTATGACACACATACAATCCATTTCAGGATACTTGTCAGATTGTTACGACTTACCAGATGTTTTTCCCCTTCATGAGGTCTTCCAACTCCCATGATCATCTCCCTGCCCTAAAGTCATTGAAGAAGGAACTTCGTATATTCTCTGCATCAAATTCCTTCATTTTCTCATCATTATCTCTCCTCAGTCCTTTGTAATCTACTTCTTGTATCCCTCACTCCATGGAACTTGCCTTTCCTATATCCACTACTCACCTGAGCATACTCTCTCAAAGGATAATAATAGCATTGCAATTATTAAGTCCCATGGATTTTACATTTTCAGTATTCATACTCCTTGAATTTTCTGTATCATTTGACAATACTGACTATTTTTCCTTTCCTCCTCTCCCTTAAGAAATAACATGGTTTTCTCATACCCCCACTTTCCCTTAAACTATTTTTTTATCTATTTTCTTTGGTACCATGTCATTTTTCTATTCTCTGAAGGTCAATTTCCTATATGTTTTGTATTTGGCCCTCTTCTCTCCTATAATCCTCCTTTCCCTCAGAAATTCCAATTAGCTCCTATAACTTCAGCTATTACTTATATATATAGATGACTCCCAAATCTATTTTTGCAGCCTTAAAGCTCTTCTGAGGATTTTCTCTCTTGTCTTGCATACATTTCCACTTAGATATCTTGTATTTATACCTCACATTTCACAGGACCAAGATCAAACATTTGATATCAATCTAAAACTTGCTCTTCCTCTAACTTCTTTATTCATGTCAGTGTTAACATCATTCACCCAACTTCCCATTTTAAAATTTTGATTTCCCTTCCCATTCCTCATATTCTATAAATCTGGTGTAAATTGGAGACATGAAATTGGAAGTCAGTAGAGAGGTTACATGGGTAGTTAGGATGGGTAGACTTAAAAATCTTCATCATAGCGATGGTAATTGAATCATAAAAACTGATGAATTCACCAAGTGAAGTAGTCAGAAAAAGAAGAGGACCAAGGACCGAATTCTGTGGGATACCTACTTTAAAAGGGTGATTTGGATAAAGATTCATCACAGAAGGCTGAGAATGAGAAATCTGGTAGGTAGAAGAACTAAGAAAGAATGGTGTCCTGAAAATCATGAGAGAAGATAATATCAAGGAGAAAAGCATGATCAACAGTATCAAAAGCTACGAAGAAGTTGGGGAAGTGAGGATTGAGAAAAGGTTGTTGGATTTCTCAAGATCATTGATAACTTTGGAGAAAGTAACTTTGGTGGATTGATGAGATAAGATGGCAAAATGTAAAGATTAAGAGCAAAGTAAGAGGAGACAACTTGGGGGTATCTATTGTGAATGACTACCTCGAGGAGTTTGGCCACAAAGGGCCACAAAGAACAAGAATTAATGAACATGGAAGGAGACAAAGGCATGCTTGTAGGCAATAGGAAAGGAGACCGGGGATAGAAAGAGCTTGAGTCAGGATGACAGGGGGAACAATTCGCTGTAGGAGACAGGATGAAAAGGGATCACTTATGCACATAAAAGGATTATCCTTGGTTAAAAAAAAAAAAGTAAGGCTACCTCTTCAAATGAGATGAGTGAAGGGGAAAGTGGCAAAAGGCATATGAATGGTATGAGATGAGGAAGATGGAAGAAGATGGAGCTCATAGTGAATGGCCTCAATTTTAACTATGAAATTTTCTAAGGAAAAACAGAACTCCTTCAAAAAATCAATGGAAACATCTGAGCTTTCCCTGTGCCTGGAATTCTCTCCTTTCTTATCTCCAAATCTTACTTTTCCTGGCATCCTTCATTTCATATTAAATCTCACCTTCTATCAGAAACCTTTCCCAGTCCTAATCTTGTGCTTTTCCTCTGAGACTATTCCAATTTATCCTTTATATATCATGTTTAAAAATACTTGTTTGCATGTCACGCCTTGAGGGCAAAGATTGTTTTCTTCCTTTCTTTTTATAGCTAGTGCACAGAATAGTGCCTAGCATATAGTAGGTGCTTAATAAAATGCTTAATAAATGCTAAAAATTTGCCTGATTATAAACACATCTTGTCTGAAATCCAGAGAAAGTTACATCTTTACTACCTCAAATATAAGGCATCAACAATTCATCATGGACAAACTTGCCTGGGTCACAGTGAAATATTTGGATTTCTTTTCCTAGAATTTATATAAATATATGTGAGTATACATATGTGTGCATGTATGTATATGATTGCATGTATGTATATATGCATATATTCCTTCTCTTTTGTAAATCGTGACATCCTTGCTTTGTAGTTTCCCATGACTTTCAAACAGAAGGCCAGAAATAGGTATCCTCAGGATCAAACATATCAGGAAGCCCTGAAAAGAGTCATCTCCTGCTCAATTATATTGGAAATAACTTCCTTCTGGAAGATCTGCTTTTGTCCTTTCATATCATGATCATGCCATGTAGTGAAAAGGAAGAATTCTTAAAACCTTCTAAAACTGACCCTATGGCCCTGATGGGCAATATTGGTGCTAAACCATGTATTGCATTCAGAAAAAAAGAACACTTGCTTTCAGATAGGTGCTATTTGAAATATAGTATATTACTGAAATAAGGTCAGATTTGAATAAAGTTATTTGAATGTGTCAACTTCCCAGCTAATACTTGCATTTGTTTTTACAAAAAGGGGTATGAAGGATCTTTTTTTCACTTATCTTCTTTAGAAATATTTCATATCCTCATCTGTTCCTAGAAAAAAGTTTTCATAATGTCTTCTTGGAAGATGGTCTTAACAATGTTTTTATGTTTTGGTTTTTTTGGTTTTTTTAATGAAACAACTTAAGAACTCATAACATGTGACAGGTAGATAGGTACTCTTCTGACAATTTCCATGCCACTTACTTTTTCCTTGCACCTTTTCTAAAAATGTTAATTATACCTATTGGCTTAATATCCATCTACTACTACTACCCAGCAAAACTTCTATGGTTACAAAGAAAAACAGCAAATCCACACCAACAATGAGGTGTTGCATCTTTGAGCACATACAATCACTCCTACAGCCCCCCACCCTTCCAATGAAAGGAGATATGCGCATTTTCTCATTGCATTCCTAAGACTGAGTACTACTAACAAAAATTACACAATGTTTGGCTTGATTTTAGCTTTTTTTCCCATTTATATCACTGTGGCCATGGTGTGGACTGCTTCCTACCTCTATGTCACTTGGCATCAGTTCATGCAAGTCTTGCCAAGATTCTCCTAATTCCTTATATTCTTCTCTTCTTATGGCACATTCATATACCATAATTTGCTCAGCTACTGCTTCCACACAATCCTCTTTTTTTTCCACATATTTTCAATCTACCTCTAAAGAGATTAGAAAATTGGAGTTGGTGCGTAATTACAAGGAGGGCTCCAAGTCTAATCCTAATACATCATTGTCACATGAAGGAGATTCAGTTCTCAAAAGTCATAAGAATGCAGCATATGTTTTAATAGGTCCTACAAGAGCTTTGACTCTAAATATGCTGACCAATTGTTTTTCTGTGATTAAAGATTCAGCCTAACCAGGTTGAGAAAGGCTTATCACTAGAATCATGTCCTCTTGAAAGGTTGTGTTTTTTTTTATTTGCTCTTTTTTACAACAAATAATAATAACCTGCTAAAATGTGAAGACATTACCTACACAAGTGAAATAAAAACATGTAAAGGGACCTTAGAGATCTCTTCATTTTATAGATGAAGAATTTAAAGGCCAGAGAGGTTGTGACTTGCCTGAGGTGACAGAAAAAGTAAGTGAAATTTCATTTTGTGGCAGACCAAGGGGCCAGTGTTAGGTCTATATGAAAATAAGAGAAAAATCATGTATTATCAAAATTACCCTCAAAAGTTCCTTAAAATACCTATAAAAGTCAGTATTTTTAAGTAGTTATAGATGGAAAGGGATTAGTATAGCCTCATAAGTAAGAAGTCTATGTCAGAATACACAGGAATCTGAGATAATTACTATGAAAACATTGAATATAAATTTCATTTTTCAACGCATATGACTTAAAGCTTTGTTCTAGAGAGAGGCAGGAATTACATCTACTCAAATAGAAGAAAATTAAACATAAAAAGAAAAGAAAAGCTTAGCTACCATAGGCAGAAATGCTCTTGAAAGTGCTCAAAATATAAATATGATTATATTAGACAGTGATCGCACTACCATATAACTGTTCATTCCTTTTCTTTGCCATGAAGCAAGAGAAAATAAAAGGAATAAAAAATCTCACAACAGGTGCTTTCTATCTAACTAGAATGCTACAGAGGCCAGCTAAGGTTATGCCTTTCAATTGCTGTGTTAGACTAAGCAGAAGTGTAGCCCATCTGTGGGAATGAAGAGGAAATTCTAAAATCACACTCAATGCATTGAAATGCTAACACTGTGAGGGCACACAGGAAATGAGAATGATGGAGAGAACAGTAGCTTCCCCTCTCTCATCTCATGCTGGTTGTAGGACATATGGAGACTATTCAAATTATTTTTTGTTTCCTTTCACTTTTTTGTCCAGTGAATCTAGTTGAATTTGCATGAGATAAATGTGCCTGGAATATGACAGTATTGTAAGCGGTAGAGATGGGGAGACTTCTGTTATATTACCAGCAATATGACAGATTAAATACTTTGTCCAAATCACTTCATCCCTCCAATTCTCCCTCCTCCCAAGGAAGTATGCATCAGATGTAGAGTAATCAGACAAGGGAAGAAAAGGGAATTCCTGACAGATAAAAACCATTTGTGAATTAACACGGAGAACTACAATTCTTAGAATTTTTACTTATCCCCTTCTTCCGTCAACATTCATGTCCTAGCATTAGGATAACAGGAAAATTCAGAGACTCATGTA
The DNA here is from genome assembly GCA_023548195.1 of Bettongia penicillata ogilbyi. NCBI lineage: Eukaryota > Metazoa > Chordata > Mammalia > Diprotodontia > Potoroidae > Bettongia > Bettongia penicillata. The sequence continues at coordinate 4,788,982 of JAJHZJ010000025.1, read as the reverse complement.
GGACCAAATATGCTGCTGTTATAATGACCGTTGTGAATGCTCTCATCCTCTAAAGACTCTCCTCAGTCACATAAAGGACAGAGGGAAAAACGCTGAAGGAAGTATTGGAGGAGGGAGCAGGGATTACAGTGTTACTCTGAAGGAAGGGGGGATGAGACTTAAATGAAATCAGTGACATCCCACTTGAGGGGACACAGGGTAGGGACTCAGGTCAGTAGACCTTTGATTACCCAGTGGGAAGAGGCTAAGGCAGCCTTATAACCAAATTGAAGGTGCTTACACATCTGCAATATGAGGAAGCTCAAAAAAGAAATGATGGAAGAATGCATCTTTCTCATTTTTTGGAGAGTATTCCAACATAATTGACTCATATCCATGCTTCTATCTATGTGAACTCCTTTTAATTGACCTAATAATGATAATTAGATTATCTAGATCGCTATCTTGTCATGATGGAGAGGCTTTCTAATGAGGTTTTAAAACAAATGAGGACTCTAGACCTCAGAGATTGGACCACAATTGGTCTTTGCCCAAGCTCCTCTTAATGGCTATATTTTGGGCCCTCTTGACTCAGAGTGGGAAAGTGAGGCTAGAGACCTTGCAGGGTCCTCCCTCACTCAAATCAAAGTCAACTGCAAGTCATGTCATCATTTCCCTGATGTCATGGTCCTCTTCGAAAACAAAGGACAAACACAACAACAAATAGTTGAGAAAAGAAAGAAAGCAAAAGAGAAAGATATAGCCAACTCAATGTATAATTCCAGAGACTATAAAGGAGATAAAAGTGAACAATGCAAAAAAATAGAAGAAAACAATAGAATGGTAAGAGGGAGGCAGATCTCTTCAAGAAAATTGGAGATAGAATGGAAACATTTTCTACAAAAATGGGTATATATAACCCAAAAATAGAAAGGACTTAAAAAGAGATTGAGAAGATTTCAAGAATATAGACAAGAACTATACTAGAAAGATCTTAATATCACCAATAACCATGATGGTGTGTTACTGACCCAGACTTCTGAGAGAATGAAGTCAAGTGGCTTTAGGAAGCATTGCTAAAAAGAAGAGTAGTGGAAGTGATGGAATCCCAGTTGAGCTATTCAAAGTCCCAAAAGATGATGTTGGCAAAGTGCTACATTCAATATGCCAGCAAATTTAGAAAACTCAGCAGTGGCCACTGGATGGGAAAAGATAAGTTTATGTCCCAATCCTAAAGAATGAAAATAGAAAGAAATGATCAAATCACTGAGCAATTGTACTCATTTCATTTGTGAGAAAGGTTATGCTTAACATACTACAAGTTAGGTTTCAGTAATATGTGAATCAAGAATTACAAAGAGAGTGGGTTGGTTTTTGAGGAGGCAGAGGAACTGGAGACCAATTTACCAACATTTGTTGGATTATGGAAAAGGCAAGGGATTTCCAGTACAATATATACCTTCTACTTAATTTACTATACTAAACCCCTTGACCTTGTGGATCATAACAAAATGTGGCAAGTCCTCAAAGAGATGGGAGTACCAAATCATCTTACTTGTCTATGAGAAACCTGTATTCAAGTCAGGAAGCAACAGTTACATCCAAACATGTAAAAACTGGTGTAAGATTTGAAAAGAAGTACAAGGAAGGGAGAGAGTAGAGCCAAGATGGTGGAGTAGACAGACCCACATACACTATCACTTCCCCCACAGCCCATAAAATACCTGCAAAGAAAGACTCTCAACAAATTCTAGAGCAGCAGAAGCCATAGAACAATGGAGTGGAGGAGATTTCCAGCCCTGCGTGACCTGAAAGGTCCACGGGAAAGGGCTGTCATACAGCCTTGGACTCACAGCACAATGCCAGGAAGAGGAGATGAGCAGATCCTGGGGGCGGAATCCCCAGCAGCAGTAGTGGCAGTTTGCAGATCCCTCAACCCACAGGCACAAAAGGTCAGTGAGAAGATTTTTTTCAACTGGCTGAGAAGAGAGCAGGGTCTTCCCATAGCTCTAGCTTCAGGTAGCAGCAGCAGAGGCTGCGTCAACCAGCAGCAGCTGCCACAGCAGCCTTCATACATTTTTGGATCATAAAACTCCTGAGGGAACTGAGCAACTCATCTCTACCTCAGCCCTGTATGGTGGCCCTGCCCTCACCTAATGCTTCTGCAGGAATTCAGTAGCTGATCTTTATCTCACACTGAATGGTGGCACTGCCGCCACCTAAAGCCCATAGGGGAATTGAGCAGCTTATCTGAATCTCAGCCCCCAGTGCTGGCTTGGTCGAACTGGAGGTCAGGTGGTTGTGGAGAGGAAACTACTCACAGATTCTGGGCAAAAGAGCTTCTGATTCCTTCCAGACCAGTGTACACACTTCATTGTGCTACCTTGGAGGAACTGAAATCTTACAGATCCCCAGAGTATACCTTACTCTTGACAAAGAACCCAAAATTCTTGGTTGGAAAATTCTGGTTGGAAAAATGCCCAAAAAAGGGGAAAAAAATAAGACTATAGAAGGTTACTTTCTTGGTGAGCAGATATCTTCTCCTATCCTTTCAGATGAGGAACAACAATGCTTACCATCACGGAAAGACATAAAAGTCAAGACTTATGTATCCCAAACATCCAAAATAAATATTCAGTGGTCTCAGGGCCATGGAAGAGCTCAAAAAGGATTTTGAAAATTAAGTAAGAGAGGTGGAGGAAAAATTGGTAAGAGAAATGAGAGAGATGCAAGAAAAGCATAAAAAGCAAGTCAACAACTTGTTAAAGGAGACCCCCAAAAAAATGTTGAAGAAAATGACACCTTTAGAAATAGGCTAATTCAATTGGCAAAAGAGGTCCAAAAAGCCAATGAGGAGAAGAATGCTTTAAAAAGCAGAATTAGCCAAAATGGAAAAAGAGGCTCAAAAGTTCACTGAAGAAAATAGTTCTTTAAAAATTAAAATAGATGGAGGCTAATGACTTTATAAGAAACTAAGAAATCACAAAACAAAACCAAAAGAATAAAAAAATGGAAGATAACATGAAATATCTCATTGGAAAAACAACTGACCTGGGAAATAGATCCAGGAGAGACAATTTAAAAATCATGGGGCTACCTGAAAGCCATGACCAAAAAAACAGCCTAGACATCATCTTTCATGAAATTATCAAGGAAAACTGCCCTGATATCCTAGAACCAGAGGGCAAAATAAATATTGAAAGAATCTACCAATCATCTCCTGAAAGAGATCCAAAAACAGAAACTCCTAGGAACATTGTAGACAAATGCCGGAGTTGCCAGGTCAAGGAGAAAATATTGCAAGCACCTAGAAAGAGACAATTTGAGTATTGTGGAAATACAATCAGGATAACACAAGATCTAGCAGTTTCTACATTAAGGGATCAAAGGGCGTGGAATATGATATTCCAGAAGTCAAAGGTACTAGGACTAAAATCAAGAATCACCTACTCAGCAAAACTGAGCATAGTACTTCAGGGTAAAAAATAGTTTTTCAATGAAATAGAGGGCATTCAAGCATTCTTGATGAAAAGACCATAGCTGAAAAGAAAATTTGTCTTTCAAACACAAGAATCAAGAGAAGCATGAAAAGATAAAGAGGAAAGAGAAATCATAAGGGACTTATTAAAGTTGAATTGTTTACATGCCTATGTAAAAAGACAATATTTGTAACTCTTGAAACTTTTTTCAATATCTAGGTAGTTAGAGAGATTGTACACACACACACACACACATACATATATATAATATATATATATGTATATATATATATATATATATAGAGAGAGAGAGAGAGAGAGCACAGGCTGAGTTGAATAGGAAGGGATCATATCTAAAAAAATGAAATTAAGGTGTGAGAGAGAAATATATTAGGAGGAGAAAGGGAGAAATAGAATGGGGCAAATTATCTCTCACGAAAGAGGTCAGAAAAATACTTCAATGGAAAGAAAAAGGGGGAAGATGAGAGGGAAAACGTGAAGCTTACTCTCATCACATTTCACTCAAGGAAGGAATAAAATGCACACACATTTTGCCATGAAAACTTATTTTACAATACAGGAAAGTGGGGAAGAAGGGGATAAGTGGGGTAGGGGGCATGGAGGAAGGGAGGGCAATGGGAGGAGGGAGCAATTAGAAATCAACACTCTGGGGAGGGACAAGGTCAAAAGAAAGAATAGAAGAAAAGCGGGGGCAGGATAAGATGGAGGGAAATATAGTTACTCTTACACAACGTGACTACTATGGAAGCTATTTACAAAACTACACATATATAGCCTATATTGAATTGCTTGCCTTCCCAATGGGGATGGTTGGAGAGGGAGGAAGGAGAAGGAAATTTTATGGAAATGAATGTTGAAAACTTAAAATAAATAAATTTTAAAAATAAAAATAAAGAAAAGAAGCAAAAGACTGCATATTGTCATTTGATTTATTTAACTTATATGCAAAGCAAATCATGAGAAATGACAGACTGAATGAATCAAAAGCCAAAACTAAAATTTCCAGGACCAATATCAATAATCTCATATATACAGATGATACCACTCTGGTGGCAAAAAGCAAAGGGGAATTTAGAAGCTATTTGATGAGAGCGAAAGACAAGATTATAAAGGCTGGCTTGAAGCTCAACATCAAAAAACTAAGATTTTGGCAGCTGGTCCCATCACTTCCTGACACAGAGAGAGAGAAGAAAGGGAAGCAGTGTCAGATTTTACATTCTTGGGCTCAAAGATCTATAAGCAGTGACTGTAGCCAGGAAATCAAAAGACACTTGCTCCTTGAAAGGAAGGCTATGGCAAATCTGAATGCCATACTAAAAAGCAGAGACATCACCTTGCTGACAGAGGTTTATAGAGTCAAAACTACGTTTTTTTCCCCAGCAGCAACGTGTGACTGTGAGAGCTGGGCTATAAGGACAGCTGATCACCATAGTATTGACACTTTCAAATTGTATACTGGAAAAGTCCCTTGGCCTGCAAAGAGGTCAAATGAGTCAATACACAAAGATATTAATTCAGACTATTCACTGGAAGGTCAACTACTGAAGTTGGAGCTTAAATACTTTGGTCAAATGATGAGAAGATGAGATGCATCAAAAAAGACCCTGGCATTTGGAAAGACTGAAGGCAAAAGTAAAAGGGGTGACAGAGGATGATATGGAGAGATAGCATCATGGAAGCAATGAATATGAACTTGGACGGACTTGGAGATATAGTGGAGGATAGAAAGGCCTGCTGTGCTATGGTCTGTTAGACTCCAAAGAGCTGACATGACTGAAAGACTGAACGGTAGCAACAAAAATGATGATAAAGTTCCCAGAATTACATGCATCATCTTCCCATGTAGGAAAGTAAACAATTTAATTTTATTGAGACCCTAACAATTACTTTTTAATGTTTACCTTTTTATGTTTCTCTTGAGTCTTCTGTTTGAATGTCAAATTTCCTATTCAATAGCTCTGGTCTTCTCATCAGGAATGCTGGAAAGTCCTCTATTTCATTAAATAGCTATTTTCCCCAGTAGAATTGCATCAGTTTTGCAGTAGTTTATTCTTGCTCGTAATTCTGGCTCCTTTACCTTCTGTCATATTCCAAACCCTCCACTCTTTTAACAAGGAGATCATTAAATATTGTGTGATCCTGGCTATGGCTCCACAACATTTTAATTGCTTCTTTTTAGCTGCTTGAAGTATTTTCTCTTTAACCTGGAAGTTCTGGAATGTGTATTTCTTTGAATTTTCATTTTGGGATCTCTTTTAGGAAATGATTAGTGGATGCTTCTGATTTCAATTTCAGAGAGTGAAAATCTGGCCGTAAGGTAGCAGGATGGTTTTCTTCGATAATTTCTTGGAATATGATATCTAGGATCATTCTTTTATCATGACTTTCGGAGACTCCTACAATTCTTAAATATTCTCTCCTTGATCTTTTTCCAGGTCAGTTGCTTTTTCTGATAAGATTTTTCACATTTTCTTCTATTTTTTCTGTTCTTTTGATTTTGTTTTAGTGCATCTTGTGAAATCATTAGCTCACAATTTATTTTTAAGGAGTTACTTTTCGAATTTTTAGGGAGTTTATTTTTCCATGAGATTTTCAAACGCTTTTTCTATTTGGTCAATTCTGCCTTTTAAGTAGTTTTTTCTTCCATAAATTTTTGTGCCTCTTTTACCATTAGGACAATTCCATTTTTAAAGTGTTATTTTCAATATTTGTTGTGCCACCTTTACCAAGCTACTGACTCTCTTTTCATAATTTTCTTGCATCATTCTTATCTTTTCTTAATTTTTCCTGTATCACTCATTTTTTTCTTTAACTCATCCAGGAAGTCTTGTTGGATTTGGGTCCAATTAGCATTTTCTGAGACTTTTATTTTTGGTAGCTGTTTTCACATTGTTATCTTCTGAGTTTATGTCTTAGTCTTTCCTGTCCCTGTAGAAGCTTTTTATGACCCAATTGTTTTTGTTGTAATTGTTTGCTTATTTTTTCAGCTTATCTTTTGACTGTGCACTTTATGCTAGAGTGGGGCTCTGTTCACCAAGGGAGCATTGTCCCAAGCTTTAGGCTTTTTTGTGCTGCTGTTTCAGAGCTGGTTCTAGGGACTGCAAGCTTTTGGGGCCTCCAAGTTTATATGATCCTGGAAGAAATGTGATCACTGCTCTCTTGGTCTGCACTCTGGTCTTTACTGAAGAAGGAATGTTGGTTCCCCTGCAGCCACATGCAGTAGCATTCCTTTCTGCTTCGGCACTGTGACCAAGGCCCTAGCTCCTTTGTGAATGACCCTCAGCTCTCCTCGCTAACTTGGAAGAATGATCCAGAACTGCATATGGAAAATAGAGTGTCGGTTATACCTAGTGCTAGTAAAGTTTCCTTCTAACCTTTTTTTCTAATTAGTTGTCAGATACCCTCCCATTATCTGTGATGAAAGCTCCTGCAGCTACTTCTGCTGCCATGGCTTCTGTTGCCATCCCCATATGTGGGATCCAGGAAATATCCACCAAAATTCCCCAGTGTTACAGATTTCTTCTGCCTACCTCTTAAGTTTTCTTAGGCTACAAAAACATCTCAGCCTGACTTTTTGTTGACTGTGTCACTCCTACTTTTGATTGGAGATGTTATATTAAAGTTTTTTGAAGGGAATTGTTGGGAGAGTTCACCTGGTTGGCTGCCCCCAATGACATCTTGATTCAAAATGGTAACAATATTAAATAAACAAATGAACTTTATTCAAACCAGTGACTGATATTCAATATAGAATATGAAGATATCATTTAAATATCATTTGTCTCCCCAAGGAATAAAACAAGAAAATCAAAATCCAAAATACCAGTGCAAGGGGAAAAAAAGTTCTCCAAAGCTTCTGAAAATGAACAACAAAATGTCAATTGAATGATTATATGGATAAAAGTAAGACAAAAATAAAAGTGATTCAATCATCAAGTACAGCAGGAGATGTATTAACAGCTTCAATGGCAAATGAGAAGTTTTGTGAGCATATGTGAGAAAGACTTTTTGATGTGAAGAATGTGAAAGCTAAATAATACATGATTATTCCATATTCATAATAGCCTGCCAAAGTCATTGGAACTTAAAATATGACCAAAAATTATATCATCTGCAAATTTGAACTGAGTCATCAGTCAAAAAAGATGGACATTTAACAGTAGGGAGGTACTTGAAGCAGGCTTGCCAAAAAAAAAATAGAGAGAGGAGATAGAAGTCATCAAAATTTTTATTATTCCATTGTTTTTTAAATAGGAGCTATTGAGAAACTGATGTAGAGCAAGGTTAAGTGACTTGCCCAGGAACACACAGGGCATATCTAAAATTGGAGTTGAACTCAGGCCAGCACTCAATTGAGTATGCCTCTTGGCTATCTTTGGCAGTTCTGGAATTGGAAAAGAAAGAGGAGAGATTGCAAAATTTAGGAAGTCCTTTTTTCTTACCCTTTTGACCAGATTCCCCCCATTTTTCACTCTGGCCCTAAGCAATCATATTGCATTTAATATTTTGCCATCAGTGCAAAACCTGCAATATAATTTCATAGAAACATATTCTTCATCTTTCATTGCTTGCCTCATTCAGACACATCAACAAAAATATTGTCTTTGAATGGCAGTGAGCTTGGTAAGTCTCCATCAGATGGTCTAGTTGCACTTGGTATTTCTGTCACATTTTACCACAGTATTTAGTCTGGACTGCTGTTGTATAATGAGAGCAATTCTATTTCTCTATTCTGGTACTCAATTTAAGAGAGAATGGCTTTAGTTCCTTTGCTACTAAAAACCTCTGAGTCTGAACACAGACATTTGATATTTTCTCAATGGATTTTGAAACACTGATTTTTTTTTTTTTGTAATTTGCCCTTGCAGAGATGTTCCAAATGGGTCTGCAAATGCAAACATAATGTTGGAGCTCTTCAAAAGTATCTTAATTTTACTTAGGGACAATCACACTTCATGATCAAAGAAAACCAAACAGACAGAACAGATGTAGGCAAATATATCCTTAGGTGTAATTGATAGTGCAAAAAGATGCCCCCAGGGAAAACCAGTGATAATGATTGATCTCCCTTTGGAAATGCTGTCAACTACAATTGGTTTCCCACAAAATAGTGGAGTCAAAATGTTTCACCTCCAACTGGACGCCTCTACACTAGTATTGCCACATACAGTTAAATTCATGTAGATATGAAAAATATAAATAAATTCATTTCTTTTCCTACTTTCAGTACTGACATTCCAACTCCTTGTTTCCATCATAAATAAATTCATTTGTTCCCCCCATGCCTTTTGGTAACCCTTCCCTTGCTCTTTCAGGGAAAGAAAACTCTGACTTCTAACCATCAATTATTAATCAATTACTAATATTCCTGGTCATTGTTTGCTTTCCTGTGGTCACTGGTTAACCACCTAATGACAGGAAGCTATTATATTTACCCTGAATGATCAAATAGTCTTCTTCACAATATGATTCAGAATTTCGAGACAATAGACCACATAAGGCTGCACTTGAATGGATAGACAGAATGGAAGCCTCTGAATTTGGTAATTAACTTGCCCCTCTTTCCCTTTTGCAAGTCTTCTCATATTTCAAGGTCACTGACAAACTTGACCTGGAATGCCCTCTACAAAGCTTTGAGGAGGGTGTTTTCGCCTGATCTTACAAACTATTAAAAATAAAACCCCAAGAACTCTCATTTAGAGAGAATGTTTCTTCTCAAAGAAGGCCAAAACACACACACACACATAGACACAGAGAGAAAACTATACAACCAATCTTCAGCTCCTGAAAAATGAAGAAATTAATGTACCTTTGATGCATATGCAAAGAAAATGGTTTATTCATAAGTTTATTATCCAGTCACTCAGAAGCCTATTTTGAGTACTAACTGTGTTCGATAAGATGCTGAGGTTGAAATACAAAAGCTTCGTACAAGAAAAAGCTTTTACAATCGAGGGAGAAAGGGGGAAGGTAAGAAGGAAAAAGTGAATCTTACTCTCACTGGATTTGGCTTAAGGAGGGAATAACATGCATACACAATTGGGTATGAAAATCTATCTTACCCTATAAGAAAGTAGAGGTGAAGGGGATAAGTACGAGGAGGGATGATAGAAGGGAGGATAAATGGAAGGAGGGGTAATTAGAAGTAAACACTTTTGAGGAGGAACAGGGTCAGAAGAGAGAATAGAATAAATGGGGAGGCAGGATAGTTAGGCTTTCACACCATGACTGTCATGGAAGTGTTTTGCATGACTACACATGTATGACTCATATCGAATTGCTTGCCTTCTCAATGGAGGTGGATAGGTAGGGATGAAGGGAGAGTAGTTGGAACTCAAAGTTTTAAAACTGAATGTTAAAAATAGTTTTTACATGCAACTGGGAAATAAGACATACAGGCAATGGCATATAGAAATCTATCCTGCCCAACAAGAAAATAGAGGGAAAGGAGATAAGAACAGGGAGGGGTGTGATAGAAGAGAGGGTAGATTGGGGTAAGAGACAATCAGAATACACACTTTCTTGGGATGAAGGAGGGAAGAGATGGGGGGAAAATTAGGAACTCAAAATCTTGTGGAAGTGAATGTTGTAAACTAAGGGACATGAGGATCTAGCAAAAATATGAGATCTAAAACTAGTCACCATTGACCAAAAAATGTTACACAATATGAATTAACTCTCACCCTTCCCCCCCAGTGTATCTCCATCCTCTCTCTCTCTCATTTCTCTTTTGGTCTTTCTCTGTCTCTCCATGTATCCCCTTCTCCCTAAATCCTTGTCTCTGACTCTCCTCTCACCATGGTGATGTCAAATAGTGTATCTAGATTACTGGACTGATTTTAATACTACTACAGCCTCAAGAATGCCAACTCTAGATCTAGAGATCTAGAACCCCTCAGGTTCTCAGTAGTAGGGGTTACAGGAGTAAGCCATCATGCCCAGCTTTAAGCATTAACCTTCTAAATTATTTTGTTTTCAAAGAGTGATTGTTCACTTTTATTAATTCATTATTGATAATACATTTTTGTTATGGTGTAGCAGACACTTTCTAAACAACACTCAAGCAAAGTCCAAAAACTTATGCTCACAAAAATAAAAGGTTAAATGAACCTATTTGATGAAATGACTGACTGATAGCAGATTGAAACTTTCCTTTTTTGACTTATTGTTTAATGAAGATAGAGAAAGAATGTGTGTTTTAATTTCAATAATTTGAAACCATCATTGACTTAAGATCTGTTGCTTTTTGGTGGTGCTGCCTTCATTAACATAACAGTAATAGTAACAGTAACATAACAGTGACAGTCATTTGGTAATAGATATATGATGCCATCTGTTGAGAAAAATGGAATCAAGCTTGCATCAGAAAGGATGGTAAAGTGATCTAAGAGCAAGGCATGTGGTGCTGGGAAGTGTTTGAGCCAATCCCTGCAGAGTTCTTTTTTTGTCTCAACTGTAAACAAACTTTTGTTTCATGTTTAATCATAGGATTTGCTGACTATAAATTTAGAGCCAGAAAGGATTTTAGGGTTCATCTAGTGCATTCTCCCGATTATAGAGGTAAGGAAACTGGGGCCCACAAGGTAAAGTGCAATCACCAGAGTCCCATAGGTAATAAATATCAGAGGTGGAATTTGAAGTCAAGTCCTCTCATCCCAAATCCCCTTTTCACTGCATAATGTTGCTCCATGATATAACTAGGATTTGTACTGGACTGGACTTCTTTCAAATAGGAGAATATTCTCCTTTAGAGATTCTCTCTTTCCTCTAATATCTTTGCTTCTTTACTAAATGATAGATATAGCACTGAGCCTGGAATAAGGAAGCCCTGAATTTCAATCCTGCCTCACACACATTCTAGCTGTATGATCCTGGGCAGATAATTTAAACCATGTCTGCCTCAGCTTCCTCAGCAGTAAAAATGGGAAATGATAGCACCATCTCCCATGGTTACTGTGAGGATGAAATGAGATAATATAGCATAATGTATGGCATATAGGAGACATTTAATAAGTGCTTATTCCTTTTCCTTTCAATCTTCCATAGTAGTGCCTCTTAATTTGGAGTCTAAAGTTTTGTTTTGTTTTGTTTTCTATCTTAATCACTATTTCATTATAGTTGGTTTTATTTGCAACCCTATGCATTTAGAAATATTACTCTGAGAAGAGGTTCATCTACAACCATCACCAGTCTCCCAAACTGGTCTGTGACACAAACAAAGGTAAAGAAATTGCCATTCTACCATATTGTTACTCATGAGGTCAAGGACTTCACTGTTCTCTTTGCAGACAGTACCACTCTGACAGCAGTGAGTGAAGAACAAAGATACCTCTTTATGTGGGTGAAAGAGAAGAGTATAAATGCTGGCTTGAAGCTGAACATCAGAAAAAAAATAAGCTCTTGGCAAGTGGTCCCATCACTCCTTGGAAAATAGAAGGAGAATAAATGGAAGCAGTGTCATATTTTATATCCTTGGACTCAAAGATTACTGCAGACCATGACTGAAGTCATGAAATTAAAAGGCATTTGCACCTTGGAAGGAAAGCTATGACAAATCTGGACAGCATACTAAAAAGCAGAGACACCAAGATCCTTATAGTCAAGCTATGTTTTTTCCAGTAGCAATGTATGGTTGTGAGAGATGGACCATAAGGAAAGCTGAACACCACAGAATAGGAGAAGACTTTTGAGAATCCCTTGGACAACAAGGTGATCAAATCAGTTAGTACTTAGAGAAATTAATTCAGGCTATTCACTGGAAGGTCAAATCAATACTAAAGCAGAAGTTTAAATACTTTGGCCACATAGTAAAAAGATGAGAATTCACTAGAAGAGACTGCAATGTTGGCAAAGATTGAAGGCAAAAGTAAAAGGGGATGGTAGAGGATGAGAACAGATGGAATTATGGAAACAATGAACATGAACTTGAACAAACTTAGAGAGATAGTGGAGAATAGAAGGTCCTGCTATGCTATGATCCATGGGATCATGAAGGATTGGACAAGACTCTATGACTGAATATCAACAATTGCATCATGTGACTCCTCTCCCCTTAATGTTGGCTTTGGTTCTTAATTTCAGATGAAGATAGAAAGATTTTCTGATGTGCTTTTATTTTTGATATTTCGTTTATTCCACAGGTTTGTTAACCACTCCTTTTATTTGGGCAATGTGGACTTCAAGATCTCTACGGAGTGTGCTGGTCAGATATTGATGTTATCTTCTAATAGCTTTCTTTCTAGAAATCTTCAATAGCTTTCTCAAGCCATTTGTACTTCAGATTATTAGAAACTTGTCCTTAAGGGCTTTCAAAAATAGTGTCACCTTTTCCCTACTGGTCCTGAACGTGGCAAGCGGTAGCAGCATAAACTATACAAGTACTGGAGTGTTTTTATACTCTTTGTTGAAAATCGCAGAAGATTGTGTTTGGTGATGATAGTTATGGCAGACAGCAGCTGTTTCAAATTACTCTGTTTTGGTATACTTGATCTATTAGTTGGATTAGTGCCATCAAGCTATTAAAGAGAGTTTCTTTATTCCATTCTAAATATGTCCAACTCAGAACCAGGTAAGTAAAGGAAAAAAAACCTTTGCGGAATTTTTTTTTCCAATAGAAGTCTCTTATTCAAGATATATAAGAACTGATCAAATTTATAAAATTAAGAATCATTTCCCAATATTTAAATTGTAAAAGGATGTAAACAGACATTTTTAAAGAAAGAAATCCAAGATGTCAACAATCATACTGAATGCTCTAAATCATTAATAATTACAGAAATTCAAATTAGAGTAGCTTTGATATTCCACCTCATATCCATAACATTGACAAAAGTAGCAAAAGAGGAAAATGACAAATATTGCCAGGGCTGTAGGAAAAGATGTACATTACTGTAGTATTCATGGAGCTGTGGATTGGTCCTGCCAATGTAGAAACAAAGTGGACCTATGCCCAGAAAGTTACCCATCTGTGTATACCCTTTAACCTAATTGTACTACTACCTAGTCTGTACCTCAAAGAAACCAAAGAAAGGGGTATCTGTATAAAAATGTTTCTGGTAACTCTTTTTCTTTCACCAAAAAAGAAAAAGAAAACTATAGAAATGTCTTCTTATTAAAGGATAGCTAAACAAATTGTGGTATGTGAAGGTAATAGAATACTACTATACCACAGGAAAAGATGAAATGGGTTGTTTCAGAGGTAAATAGGAGGACTTCTTTGATCTGATAGAGACAAAAGTGAACAGAAGTAGAACAATTCATACAATGATAACAAAATTTTAGAGAAAAGCAACTTTGAAAGACTTCAGAACTCTGATTAAAGCAGCAAACATGCGTTGATAAATCATGACAAATGTGAAACACACCACTCAACTCCTGATGAGAAGGGATGATATGAGCACTTAATCACATAATTATATGCTATATTTACATGTAAGCATGTGTATGTATGTTTACATGCACACATGCTATACATAGTGACCATTTTGTCAAAGGAGTTCAAAATACTTCTTTCCTGAAGATGATGTTATATTGAACTATTAGCTGAGAACCCACGTGAGTTTTAGCTGGCACTAAAGTGGCTATAATTACAGGTAAAAAAAAAACAAACATATAGTACTCGGTTGGTGCTAATGAATAGATGAAAGCCACAACCTAAGTGTAAAGGCAACCTATCATCCCACGAGCCTAATGCATCAGAAAATGAGATGATATTTTAGCAGCTGAAATTTACAGTGAGTTGGTTGAAGCAGCAGATGAACCAGTGCCAGGAGATCAATTACATTACCTCTTCATTTTTCTTGTTTGCAATCCAAATAACAGCACTGTGAATGTTGAGATAATCAGCCATTGATTGCTTCAATATGATTTCAAAGCGGTAAAAGAAGAGAGAGACATGAGCCACCATCCAGGATCTATACCTCCATTGTGTCATGCTTAATATGCCTTTACTAAAGTGAAAAAAATATTTTATAGGTAAATAAGATATTATTCATCTGTTTTGGTAAAGCCCGCATTTTGAGATGTACTGATGAGTTTGCACTGAGTTTAATACATGCTGTCATCTTTTTCACCTTAGAGTGATAAAATAGTATAGAGCAAATAGAATTGGGCTTAATAAATACTTTTTATTGATCTTAGTTCCTACTAATTACCAAACACTATTCTATGTGTTGAGGATGACAGTACAAATGTGAGACAGTCCTGCCCTCAATGAGCTTACATTCTATGGCTTTTGGCTTGAAGTAAAAAACAAACAAAAAGTCTATGCATACAAATTGTGACTTTAACACTTGCTAACCATGTGATCATAAGCAGGTCACTTTTCTAAACTTTGGTTTCTTCACCTGAAAAGTAGAGATAATACCTGCCACAACTCTGGTCCTTATTGGCTGCTATTGTGTACACTGAGGCAACAGAAGAATGCTTAACATCCTACCACATATTAATACTTTTCAGAACCCAAGATTCTTGGAACCTAACATGGTCTCTAATGTAATCTCCTTATTCTAAGGAGGAAAAGAGACCTAGACATGTGTCATGACTTGCTCAAGATCCTATAAGAAGAGGCAGAGGTAGTTCTAGAACCCAAGACTCATCGCACCCATGAATTTTTCAGTATATCACACTTCCCCACAATTATACTTAGTCACCACTATAACAATGAGAACTAAATAATGCCTTAAGATTAACTTTCTAAATTGAAATAGACTCAAGAGAAACACAGAGGAAAAGTAACCACTCAGAGAAAGGGAAGCCCCAGGGAAAAAGGTTCAGAAACATTCAAGATTGAGTTGAATCTGGTGACGTACAGGCTTATTCAGGCTTTCCAAGGAGATAGAACACCTTGTGACTTGCAGAAATATTACTGTAAATGGCACTTTGAAATCCTGTGAAGATGTCTGCTTGCTCTTCCTTCTGTTGCGCTAGCTCTTTGATTGAAGCTATGGTTTCTAGCTTATACCACTTAAATGGATGGCTTTGCTATACCGCAGAATCTCACTTGTGTCAATTATAATGCTTAGGATGATGATGCTTTTTATGAAATTGATGTTTGTATTTTTTACTACCTGGCACCCTCCAGTATCTTTGGGTTCCTAAAACCAAGAACCATTAAACTGCGGAACAGAGGGAGAAAGAATAAAAGATCCAGAATAAGTGCTTACACTGGACATATGTGTTGGATGTTGTACACAATGAACTGTATATTCTTAGGAAGGATTGTGCATTATTATTTGGAATATGTTAAAATATTTTTACAGCTGCTTCCTAATATCAGGGTTTCTCTTTGTGTACGTTCCAGTTCACACAAGCCTACACACTCTTTGTTGGGGTTGTTGAATTGTTTCACTTGTATCCCACTCTTCAAAACCCCATTTGAGATTTTCTTGGCAAAGATATTGGAGTAGTTTGTCATTTCCTTCTCTAATCCATTTTACCGATGAGGAATTGAAGCAAACAGAGTTAAGTGACTTTACCAGGATCACACAATCAGTAAATGTCTAGGGACACATTCTAGAAGACAAGAAAATTAACTACCAGGGAAAACTTTCTGACAGGGCTTCTTAATCCTCAGTCTTCCATGTAGAGAAGCTCATGGGATTTTAGGATCATAGGCTAGATGGAAGAGATCTTAGAGGATACCTAACTCAGACTCCTTACTGTGCAGATGAAGAAATGGAGGCCAATAAAATTTAAGTGACTTGGCCAAGGTCATTCAAGTGGTAAATGGTGTCTGGAGGAATAAAATCAATACTAGAAGAGCCATGAAACTCGAGCTTGTCCTGCAAAGAGAATGTGTAGCTCCCACAAGCAAAATTGAGCTAGAAAAATGATTTTCTTCAACCAAGTTAACCTGGGTTGCCTAATTGCTTTCATGATTTTTAAATCCACAATTTGAGAGTTAAGGGTTCTGATTTGAATTACGTGGGAAAATGATGTGAGTGATGATTGGTTCTGTCATATGTTTAAACGGAGCTCAGCTAGCAACCTCAAGACACAATTCCTCAGCCAGCAGGTTTGAAAATTACATGAATCTAAAAGAGAACAGGCCACCTCAGCAGGTTGTGTATTGGACCTCTTCTAAAGGTTAGCTACAAAGTGCTTTCCTGTGGTTTTTAAGAAATGAAAAGGATAAGATGCATTTTTCCTCTCATTTTCCTTCTATTTGATTTTGTTCTAGCAGCAAAGCACTTGAAGTAAAACATCTATTAATCTTGGAACAACCACTGAATTTAATTACCATGTCTAATGTTAGCTTGTACAAAGTGTTATGGGGATAGTTTTCCTCTGCAAGAAGTACAGTACAATATGTTCCTCTCCTTCAAATCCATTTCACTTAATTCCAGAATTTTGACAAGGAAAAGCAGGCTTGTTGGCTGACCTTACTTATCAAACCAAGCTCTATTTAACACCTAAGCACATATTGGAACTGCTCACAAACCACATGCCACTGGCTTTCACCTCAGTAAGCTTATAAGTAGGATGTATATAAGTATTATTTCAATTGAGCTGCATACAAAAACAATAGATGGAGAGCATGAATAATTGTCATTTTCTAAGTGATCATGAAGAATTATGTTAGTAGAGAAAACATATTGTGCAAATTTACTCAAAGTCTTTATTCTGAGCTCACATATGCTTTGATAAGATCACATATAATGACAGACTCAAAAAGTGACATGATTTAGATCCCTCATTTGTATAGCAATCCACCCTTTCTTTAATTTGGAGAGCATTGAACATCACTGTTCCCATATGGAAAGTCTACTGATGTGTCTGTTCTTGTGGTCATGTTGACATTTGCGGAAAGATGCAGTGAAAGGACCATTCCCTACTCTATTGTCCATGTATAGGTTCATGAATTAAGTGCATGGACCAAGAACTAAAGTGGGAAAAGCTCTATCCATATACATATATACATAAAAGCCATATGTGACTTTTAATTATATTTAGATGACTATTCACCATAGGTAGGTGTGAAAATATGGCTTCCCATTTTCACTATGGAAGTATGAGAGACATCACACTCCAACCTCAAGTAAGGAGATGCTCTGTTCCCTGATAACTTTAATGAGTGTGAATGCCTTTTTGAATGAGTTATGAAATCAATTGTACAACTCTGCCTCACTTAAATCCAATTCACATGCAAATCACCTATGATGTCATGAGTCCTCTTCCACAAACAAAGCATGCACTACAGCAACAGCCACAATATCCCAGGGAAAATTCCAGAAGGATCACTCAAGCAACTGCTTTTGAAGGGTGAACATCACAAGCTTTTTGAGGAGCAAAAGCCTTACGTCTATAATAGAGTGAGAGGGGACAGTTAGGTAAAGAGGGATGAGAAAAGAGGAAGTATCACACTCTCCCTCCCTCAGTATTAACCAGGTTGTCAGAGACTAGACAAGTAACACACATCCAGCTGGGAGCTAAGAGATTGCCAGAAACTTTGAAGGACAGTTCTCTACCTAACGTTAGGTCATCTCAAGGATCATACAGGGAATTTAGTTCAAAGGAAAGCCAGATACTAGCCCAAAGCTATAAACACATTTACTTCCTCTTCATACATCATATTTTCCCATTTCCATTTTATTTGACAAATATGACTTATCATTAAATTGTCAGAGTTGCAATAAAACATTCTACTCTTTCCTTCCAATTCTTTTCTGAAGGATCCATGTCTGAATAAGAAAACAAAATCTAAAACGTTTTATGATAATAGTAAAAAGAGATTATAAGAGGAAGGAAAGAAGAGAAAAAGGAAGAGAGAGAGAGAGAGAGAGAGAGAGAGATTATATGAAGAGATCTTAGGGCTACAGGTGTATTGTAGGTCAAACTCACTCAAGCCAGGCTGGTGATTCAGATTCAGCATTTAAACAAAATTTTACTTGTAAGCCATTTAAGAGTAAAGAAAAGGAGATTTACTAGGCCACAGTATGGAAAGAATACTCAGCAAGGATACAAAATTGATTCAGTTGAATGTACCTTTCTTTCCTGTACTGGCTATGCTAGAGTACAAACCTTGGGGGAGAAAATTTCTGCCTTCTTCTGGGCTGGCATTTTTTCTTAGGCCACCCGGAAGCCACATCTATGGTTTGAGTCTCCTGGGTCAACTAAATCTTGAGAGTAGTTTCAATAGTTAAGTAGTTTAACATCCTTAACTTAGCAAACTTAGCTTTTGTGGTAGATGTTTCTCCTGTTGCATCATTCTCTTTGGTAATAAAGCCCTAATGGTTTTCTAGAGCATCTTTGATCACTTAAATGGCTTTAGAGAAACTATTCTCTGAGAAAAGCTAGGTGGCCCAGTGCATAGAGTTTAAAGACCCTTTAAGGTCAAATTCAGCCTCATACACTTACTAGCTATGTGACCTTGCACAAATTATTTAGCTTCTTTTTGCCTCAGTTTCCTCATCTATAATGAGGATAATAGCATCTACCTTCCAGGTTGTTGTAAGGCCCAAATGAGATAATAAAGTGCTTACTTAGCACAGTGCCTAGCACATAGTAAATACTATATAAATGGTCGTTGTTCATATACCACAATTTACTGAGCCATTCCCCAAAGTCCCACAATTCCCAGTTCTTTGCTACCACAAAGAGAACTGCAATATATATTATAGAAACACATAGGTTCTTCCCCTTTATCCTTAGTTCTAGGAAATAGACCTAGTAGTGGTATTACTGGGTCAAAGGGTATAGGCAGTTTAATTACTCTTTGAACATCTTTCCAGATTGCTCCCAAAATAGTTGAATCAGTTCAAAGTTCTAGCAATATCAGTGGATGGAATAGTACCGTGCTTTAAGAAGTAATGAACTTGTTGATTGCAGAGAAACTTGACTAGGATTTGCTTGAAATAACAGAGAGTGAAATAAGGAGAACAAAAGCAAAATTGTATACAGTATCAGCAACATTAAAACAATGTAACAAATAACTTTGAGCAACTAAGTCAGTCTATTATAAATACCCAAATTAACTACAGAGGTCCTATGATGGAAGATGCTCTCTGCACCCAGAGAAAGAGCTAATAAATGGAAGTTTATATGGAACGATCTTACATAATTATCTTGTATTAGGGTGGGGAGAAGTGGGAAGGGGAAGAAAAAAGGGAAACAAGTTACATGATAACTTTATTATATATTTAAAAAGAAGAGCAAACTGTACATAATAGATTTGCAGTTTCATGTCAATCATATTTCTATGCTACTAGGTTATGGATTGTGTTAATTCATAATTTTTTTAAAAAATGAATATAAAGAAACCATAGAAAGATGGGAAAGATTGTGCAAACTGATATTAAGAAAGTAGAAAGAAAATAACAATACATACACATACATATATATATGATATATACATATATAATAATGTAAATGAAACCAGGAGTAAGAGACTCTGGACTTAGATTCAAATCAATGACCAATTCAATGACCAATATTTGTTCCAGCGGATAGACAATGGAATGTGCCTCTCTTTTTTTATCATGTCAAATCTTTATAAATAAATAGGAAAGGGAAAAAAATATTAGCTATTATTATTCTTTGATAACCCTAATCTTGATGATTTTATAAGTTCAATTTTCTAGCCAGGTAAAGAACCACACATGACAGGTAGACATTCAAATTGGAACAAATAACGCTATTAGGCAGAAGTAGTTGTCTTATCCTTTGTCAAGAGGATCTCATTTTTCCACACTCACCAGAACATAATGCCACAGCCCTAAGTCCAGATCTGTGGTGGATTTACCTTCTAATCTTTGCTGTTTTTATAAGAGCATCAACCAGTTTGTTCAGCAGCGCAGAACTCATATGATGCTGCTGATGGATGCTGACACACTCTACAAATAGCACACTAATGCCCACTGAGGTGAAGTTGAGCATGCCTTTCTCTAGGCAAAATAATGGTCTTCAGGATCCAAGTTCTCATAGCCAGGGAAGGATCTATTGGGTTAGCGGTGTTTCATGAAATGCCCAAAATGCCATGCACTGCCAGTGTTTGCATCAATGTCAACTATGTTAGGACCAAGGGTCCTACTGGTATTTGATGCCAGTGCCCATAATTATATTAAATGTCAACAGCTTATCTGAGTTCTCCCTCACTACCGCATTCTCCAAAACTTTACCGAGCAGGCTGGGGTTTTTTTGTCTTCTATTTTCCTCATGTGGGCCACATATTGATCTATGGCCCAGGCCACTGTGACTAGTTATAAACTCTTTGTAAACCAGTCTCCTATTATGTTTGAGGAGGAAGTAGTTTCACACTTTCTGGAATCTGATATTGTTTGGTGTCAACTAGATAGAATGTCATAAGTCAGCTCCAAAATTCTCATTTGACCCTACCCAAGATAACAGGCATAGAGGTGGCCATTACAGCCCAGACAGATATCATATTTAATACCGCTCTATGGAAATTGGAATGTTATCATGGAGCCACTGAAGGTCACACTTTCTAGTTTCTAGTATACAGTAGCATTTCTTATATCCAAATGTGTTGGAGGCTTTTGGGGATACTTTAGGTTTAGAAGGAACTGAAGGGCTCTTATTACTGTGGTACTGAATATCATCCTATACTTTTACTAGACCCCCAGAGACAGGTAATAGAGTTTTTTCTTACCAAATCCATATTCCAGGAACCACGTCCAAAACCTTTTTCCTAGAGAGGGAATTATCAGGCTAGAAGGGCTTTCTTACACCATTCCCAGAATGCCTACTTGTATAGGGAGCTTTATTTGTCAGAACTGCCAAAGTGGCTGTACAAATCTTCTGCTCAGACCTCACTGGTAGGTCTGCCCAGGCCTATGTACTGGTATACCATGGGAGGCCTATAGCTAAAATCAGACACCAGTAAAGTAGTTCTCTGCCCAAAAGGTGAGATTCCTCCTGATACAGATGTATCATAGTCATAGATGACCCGTGATGGGGAACAGGAGATATAGTAGAATGGCATCAATACAATGTACCAAAGTCATTCTTTTTACTTGTCATTATCAATCTTGTAAATTATCCTTGCAGTATAGGACATAATTCTCCAGTTGACGTACACATAGAAAATTTATTTTCATTTTTCTCATGCTGCACTTTCATTATCCTTATCCAACTTTTCAAAAATGAATAAAAGAAATCCAGGGAATGCTCATGCATTGATACTTTACTCCCCTTATTAGCCCCCTTAAGCACTCATCAGGTTAATTGGATGAGGCCAAGGCCTTCCTTTCTACACTATTGGGGAGTCTCCTTATATGGAGCCAGAAGCATGGTGACAACACATGCCAAATTCCTATATACAGCCACCAAGTCATCTGAGGTTCCTCCTCCTTCTCTCCATTACACTTCCCCTACTTGTACAAAGAAACAAACCACAAATTAGTCATTCTGAATTATCTTATTGATTAATGCCCCCTATTCTGAGGGAAGCTTAACTTAGGCCAGTCCAGCAGTCAAGGCTTGGCATCAGAATATATTGAAATACTCATGGATCATATAATACCCAATACAAAGTTTACTCAACAATACAAAAGGAAATTAATAAGGATATAAAACTGGTATGGAAAGATGCTACTGGCCTCTTCTTCAGTATCAGTCATGATGGCGTATACAGTCAGAAAAATATCCAGTCATATATAAATATTTATGTATGTATATATACACTCAGATATCGATATAGATACAGACACAGACACTAACAGACATAGACACGGACACAGATACAGATACAGATAAGGACTTGTATAGCAGCAGGGATCCGATTAAGCTTGAGAAGGACCATTTTCACCTAGATTAGGCCTTTTTCAGTCCAGAAGTCCAGGAAATTCCCCCAAACTAATCAAATTCCAAGGATGGTTTTCTCTCCCCTTGACAGCACAGCTAGTCCAACCTACGCTCAGCGGACATCTCTGGCAATAGTTTGTACTTTGCATGCAATTTATTTCATTTTTATTAATATTTGCAAAAGTGTAATATAAGACCCTTGAGGGAAAGGATTGTTTGCCATCTTCATATCTCTGTAAATAGTAAATACTACAATGCTCTACACATAAAATACATTTAAGACATATTGGCTGAGCTAACTGAAATATTTGTCATTCCTGTTGGTTTGAAAGTAGTTTCAGGGAAGACCCTATCGACATCCAGAGAAAGAACTGATAAATAGAAGTATGTATAGAGTGACTTTATGCATACATATACACATGCAGAAACATGCGTACACTAATACACACCTTTACACACATATACACACACAGATACACACATATACACTACACACACATACACTCACACACCCATACTCACACAGATACACACACACTAACACAGACACACACATGCACATTTGTATCTAATGGCAGTCATCTCTACAATGGGGGCATGGAGAGTGATAAAAAATGTAACTTTATTATATATTTAAAAAGAAAAGCATAATAGATTTGTGGTTTCATGTGCAATCTTTTCTTTATTCCAATGTGCTATGGAAATGCTTGTTTTGTTTCCTAAATTAAAAATAAAATAAATTAAAAAACATTTTGAAAGAAAGTTCCTTCAGTACAATGATAGCGACATTTAGATTTGTTTGCCACACGTACCTTTTCCATAGTGGGTACTTGGATGTACCTGGCAGCAGCAACGCACAGTAGAGACAGTGCTAGACTTCATCTCAATTTCAAATCCTGACTCAAGCACTTACTAGATGTGTGTTTAACCTCTGTCTACTACACTTTCCTTATTTGTAAAATAGGGATCATAATATCCCTATTCTATTATTTTTATTTTAGTATGATAGCCCATGAGTCAGGGTTGTTGTGAGGCCAAGATGAGCTAATGATGTAAAGTATCGCCTAAATCTTAAAGCCCTAAATTCTATAAATTCTTCTAATTGTTGCTAATTTTACTTATTATAGCACAGAGCCTTCCTTTTGTGGAGCCTTGAATACAGCACATACTTCAGAAATGTTTTGGGAATTTATTTCATAGGTTAAAAAGACACATCATGTACAAGTTAAAGTGGAATTTAGATAAGATGATGCATCACAAGCCCCTCACATTTCAGTTTATTAAGCATCAACCAAAAGAGATTAGGTAGAAAGGAATCCAAACATTCATCTTTCACATCTGTTAAGTACTGCAACTTTCCCTGCAATTATGTCACCCGATATTAGGAATTTTATCAGTCACATTAAATAGATTTAGGAACAAACACTACAGAAGAAAGCTCTCAGTCTTATAAGCAATATTAACTGCTCTCCAGAGTGCTAGCTTTACTTTCTTACTGTTTTTCACTGTCTACAGGAACCAAAATATGTTTTCCATCATTGTGTCATTAAAACTTCAGTGGAAAAAATGCTTTCCACTTAACAAAACAACTCCTCCAATGCTTCTGGCACGTAAGTGTGAAAAATCAGTCAGTAAGTGTCTTTATTAGAGCAGGAGAGGAAAAAAAAGAAAGCATGTAAAAAACAAACAAACAAACAAATTCATCTTATTTCCAGTCACTAGGAACAAATTTCTTGAAAAGGTGATGACAAAATAGAAAAATATTTTTGTTTCTGGAGATCTGATTTAAACAAGCAAAGTACCTAATCTGTATTATGGCCTTAGTTTTACACTATTGAACTGGTAAAATTTAAGGTAACTTTTAAAAGGGCATTAGGGGTTTAAAAATCTCCTGCTAATATGTTTGGCTCTTAAGCAAAATCCAAAAATCAAGCTTCCAAGAGCTACGTCTTTAACGTGAGTTCCCCATATTGGAAGTGTTCAAACAAAGGTTTGGTGGCCCTTTGCAGGGTTTGTTGTAGAAGTGTTGTTTTTTCAGCTGAGATTCTGAAGACTGAACTGAGGTTCAAGAGCTGAAATCCTATAATTCTATCATCCAGTCCAGGATTTTTCAGCAACTTGAATTCAATGTTTCTGCTACACAGAAACATATCCAAGTGTTCCTCCATATATTTCACTATGTTCCACATGTATATTTCAAACATACTCCATTTTTTTCTCTTTATTATTCTTAGACTAAATACTTCACGTTCCAGATCTGTGTTAAGTTGTCATCAGACATTTTTAAATGTAGTTGTACAGCTTTGGATCAGGAAGGGATCTTAGTGATGACCAAGTACGACCTCATTTTGTTGATGGAGAAAATGAAGCCCAGACAAGTTAAGTGAACTGTCCAAGGTAACTATGACATTCAGGACATATCTAGGACTTCCAAATCCTCTGTCTGGCCTTCCTACTGGACTATCAACACCATAAGGACAGGGACCGTGTCTTACATAGACATGTGTGTCTAAAAGTCTTATATACACATATATGTTCTACATAGACATATATGTAATCTGTGGTTTAGAAACTCTGGGTTGATCAGTAATGGATTCAATACAGGTGTGTGTGTGGGGTGGGGGGGGGAATTCCCATAAAAGACTCTTTTTGGCTAGTTTCACTCCCCCCACAAAGGCTACCCCCTCAACCAGGAATATCAGAATATGTTTCTACAGATTTATATAGATTTCTATAGATGTATATAAAATGGCCCTCAACTTTCTTTTTAAAAATAAATTTAATTGATTTGTTTAATATCACCAAAGTTTCTTTTAGCATTCTTCCTCAGAGAGCTATCCCATATAACTAATAACAGCTTTGTGTAGGGGAAGAAAGAAGAGGTGACAGGGAATGAATGAACCTTACTTTCACTGGACTTGACTTGAGGAGGGAATAACATACACACTCAAATGAATAAGTAAATCTATCTTATCCTCCAGGAAAGTAGGGGGAAGGGGATAAGAGAGGATTGGGGGAGAGGGTAATCAGAAATAAACACTTTTTGTGAGAGATAGGATCAAAGGAGAGAAGACAATAAACGGGGGGTGGGAGGATGAAGAGAAATACAGTCAGTCTTTCACAGCATGACTCCTATGGAAGTATTTTGCATGACTACACATGTATAATATATCAAATTGTTTGACTTCTCAATGAGGGTGGGTGAGGAGGGAGTGAGGGAGGGAGAGAATGTAGAACTCAAAGTTTTAAAATCAAATGTTAAAAATTATGTTTTACATGCAACTGAGAAATAAGATACACAGGCAATGGTGTATAGAAATCTATCTTGCCCTACAGGATAACAGAAGGAAAGGCGACAAGAGTCAGGGGAGGGGGTGTTGGAAGGGAGGGCAGATTGGGGAAAGGCGTAATCAGAATGGACAATGTCTTGGGGGGAGGATAGGGGAGAGACGGGAAGAAAACTTGGAACTCAAAATCTTCTGGAAGTGAATGTTGAAAACTAAAAATAAACTAATTTTTAAAAACAGCTATATTAATTCATGGTACCCCCAATAAAACATTAGTGTACCTCTCCACAATACCTCCAACATTTTCTATTATCATCTTTCATCATATCTTCCAATTTGCTGGGTGTGAAATGGAACTTCAGGATTGTTTGGACTGCATCCATCATGTTACTAGTGACTTAGAGCATCCTTTCATATAATCATTGTTATTCAGTACTTCAGTCACATCCCACTCTTTGTGACACCATGGACTATAGCATACCTAGACTATCCATGGGGTTTCTTTGACAAAGATGCTGGATATATTTCCTTCTCCAATCTATTAAGGTAAACAGAGGCTAAGTAATTTGCCCCCAGGTTATACAGCTACTAAGCATCTGAGGCTATATTTGAAATTAGGTCTTCCTGACTCCAGGCCCAATCTATCCACTGAACTATCTAAGGTGCCCATTGTTTTAAGACCCTGGCATTCAGTATTCCAATATGGTCTCTCATCCCAGCATAAATCAGACCCAGCCCCACTTAGGTTCCAAGATCAGATGAGCTCAATTATGGTCAAGGTGGCATGGCCATAGATTTAAATGGTTATTAATTACCATTCTTTTGTAAACTATTTGCTCATGAACAATGCATATTTAATGTTCATGCTTTTCACAGTACATGTTTATAATACTCATGAATGAATAGATCTCCAAAAACTCGTTATCTATTGGGTAAGCCAACTGCTACATTTTTAAAGAACAAGTTCAAAGGTTAAGCTCAGATGTCCAGCTGACATATTTCAAGCAATTATTCTTAAATATTATGAATCAGTCAATCATGCTTGATGTGGTATTAGTGAAGAGTTCCAAAGATACTTTAAATATCCCATAGAGGAAACCCAAAGAACATTCTGAAAGTGTTGACAAGGATATTCAAATCTTCTCAGGAAGACAACTTCAATGCCATCTAAAAGAGCTTTTCCTTCATTAGGTTGCCCAGGTTACACCTGCTTTCTTGCCCCAAAATGTTTAGCTCAGGGCTTAGAAAAGAGTTATCATGGGATCATAGATTTAGAGCTAGAAGGGATTTAGAGACAGTTGCATTCAAGCCCTTTATTTGACAAATTAGGAAACTGAAGGATGGAGAAGTGAGATAATTTGCCAGGAGACAACCACCTAAGCTCCCAAATCTCAGCTTGGCTGTCTCAGGCAGGCTTCAAACCCATTTTGTCCTGATTCCATGTCCAAAAGTCTATCCAGTATGCCACACTGAGTAGGCAATTAAAATGTGTACTGAAAGAACATAATTTTTTAATATTTTGTGCTTTTCCATCTAAGTTTCATGCATTCAGTTCCCTTTGATCTTTTCTCCTAAATCAATACTGCAAATACTTCAATCATTTTTGGATGTCATCTTTTCTTAGAGTTGCTCCAACTCATCATTGGTCTCCTCAAACTGAGAAAGATAAACAAGGAGTTTTGTCTGCAATATTAAAGTCACAAAGTAAGAATCAACTCTATTTCTTCAGAACAGCATCTGTCTTTTTCTTCTACTCATCTGTCATGAATAAGTGAGTGAATATGAAAACCTTTAGAGCTTACAGTGTGCCATGCTCTGTACTAAGCATTGGAGATACAAGTTTTCAAAGTGACACAGTCTTTGTTCTCAACAAGTCTATACTCAGGAAAGACAGCACATAAACTGGGCTTCAGTTCCTTCGATGGAAAAATCCAGAAATTCTAAGGGTTCAATAGAGGGGCAAATGGCACAAACCAGAGGTTCTTAGGTTGCTTCAGTAGGTCAGATGACAATGTGGTGGTAGTGGGGGTTGGGGCATGAATCTTTAGAGCACAGAGGAAGGGCAGATGTCAAGACCTGGAAGAGCTTAGGAAGCTGTGGCAGAGTAAGTACTATTTTCCCACTTTCTCTCACCAATTGAAATTCTTGAATAGGTTAATTTTCCCTCAGACAGAAACTTTGGAGCTTTTCTCCCATGTTCCCCCTTAAAAAATACAATTTAGATTTCTTTAGCCCCTATTTGTAACCTTCTTAGTCCTAAAATGATGTCCTTACACTGGACTCACAGACAATGCTACATTCCTTAGAACAGTGCCGGTCAGGAATTTCATTAACTCACTGTTCCTTGCATCTTCCTGCTCATTCATAAAACTGGAATGTTTTCTCATAAATAACAAATGAGCTTTTCTCTATGGTCCTCCCATTGTGAGTTTTTTTTTTCATTGTTGAAAGGCAGTTTATGTTCAATGACAATCTCTGTTCAAATTTGTAGGAATGCTCCAAACAATACTGAAAGTTCTAAACTTAGTAGACACTGAATAACACCAAGTTGAGGGATGGGAGGAGAAGAGAGAAAAAGAAACAGAGAAGGGAGGGAAGGAGGAAAAGAGGCAGGGGGGAGAGAGGAAAGAGGGAAGAAAGCAAAGAAGGAGGGAAGGAAGGAAGGAAAGAAGAAAGGAAAGGAGGAAGGGAGGGAGGGAGATAAACAGAGATGATAGAGGGACAGAGAGGGAGAGAGACAGAGGAGGAGAAAGAAGGGATAGAGAAAGACATAGAGATGGAGAGAAAGAGACATAGAGAGAGAACAACTACTATATCAAAAAGAAGGGAAGTGACTGATCATCGATGCGGGAGTCATTTCTGAATCAACTGTCCGCTTTCAGTCAGACCATCAACTTGTTAGAGCAAAGATCAAAACTGAAACTAAATTAGGAAAAAGGACAAGCATGAGAAGCAGAAAGAGAGTGCAATTAAAGCAGCTCGAATCTGACCTACTCATAAGAACTATTGATCCTGAAAAGACACAGACTAGCACCAACAAACTAAAACATACCAAGCACAAAAAAGCAGGGGCATCAGGAGAGAAGAGAAAAGTACTTGGTTATTGTTTAGAGTCAGACTCAAGGAAATGAATTCTGTTAAAGAAATGTAGTTTTGTTGAGGTTTCTAAGATGATTGCTTGAATGTAAGACCCTTGAAGACAGAGACTGTTTTACTTTTGCTTTGTTTCTTTGATGCCTAACATAATGTCTGACACATAGCAGGCACTTAATAAATGTTTACTAATGGACAGATTGACCAAACATATATTTCTGCATATACTCGAGACTTTTTTGAAATGAATAATAAAATGACAGGTGACTCATATAGCTAATAAAAGTATCTTATTTGTTCTTCACAGTAGCCCTATTAAGTAATACTGGTATGTTTATTCTCATTTTATTGATGAGAAAACTGAAGTGAGGCTCAGAGATGTTATGGGACCTTCCCCAGTTCATATAGCTAATAAATGACACACTGAATTTAATTGTGTTTTCTTTTGTTTAAAATAGATTTTTTCATATCTTTTTGCTTTTACATCACCTAGATTTCTCCCTATATCCCTCCTCCTTTGACTTCCAGAAAACCTTCATTTTTAACAAATATTTTTTAAGTAAAAAAAAAAGTTTTCAAAAAGCCAATCAACACATCCAAAAAATTCTAACAATTACATGTAAGGTTCCACACCCACGGACCCTAACTTCTACAAGAAAGGGTTTCTTCTTTGGGACTAAGTTTGTTCTTTATAATTTTACAATATTCAGATTTGACTGTTTTGTGATGGTTATTCTTTCCACTTACATTATTGTAGTTTTTGCAGACATTGTTTTCTTGACTCTATTTCACTTGGTATCAGTTTGGGATTTTCCATGCTTCCCTTTATTTTCATCATCCTCATCATTTCTTCAGTACAAGAATATTTGTTTAAATTTATCTACCACAATTTGTCTAGTCATCCGCTAATCAATGAGCATCTGCTCTTTCCACTTCTTTGCCATGCCACAAAAAAAATGCTGCTATAAAAATTTTGGTGTATGTAGAGCCTTCCTTTAAAAAAACACAATAATATCCATAGGCTACATACCTAACAGTAGAATCTCTGTGTTGTGTCCAGGTTTTCTACCTCCATTGCCAAATTTCTTTCTTCTACTCCATTTGCCTCATTGCTAATAGAAAATTAAGAGTCTTTTCATCTCCCTGAGAAATAGATTATCTCATTTCTGCCTCCACATCATTTAATCAAGAGATGGAAGGGGAAATAAGAAACATTAACAGAAAAAAAATTATTCCTAAGGGGAAAGGCATGACTTAGAATCTGGGTTTAAGACCAAATATGCCTTATTCACTTTTTTAATATTGGACATAGCAGAAATATATCCAGTAACAATCTCAGAAATCCACTGAAGCCAGCCATCTCATCCAATGACTGGAGACCAGATGTGAAGATTCATAGAATCAAAGAGTTGTAGAGAAATAAGGTTACCTAGTCCCACTCCCCCCAACTGAAAAGAAAAACAGAATGCCCCAAACCATAAGAAAAGTCAGAATCAGCTTGGTGCTAATTCTTACTGGAAATCATCAATACTGATGTGGTTTGGGACCAGTTTCCATCTGGGACCTCTTTCAGTTCGATGATAATCCAATCATTCAGTCAACTATCATTTCTTAAGTGCCTGATATGTGCCAGGCACCTCTGAGGACAAAATGAAAAGGGAGGAAAACGATCTTTGCTCCCATAGAGTTCACAGTGTTATTATTATTATATGGAATATGTAGCGTGCAAACAATTGTGTATGAAGAAGATATGCACAGGATAGATTGGGGGATAGTTTCAGAAGAAAAGTTTTAAGATTAATGAGAACTAGGAAGACCTTCTTACAGAAGGTAGGATTTTAGCTGAGACTTAAAGAAAGGCAGGGAAACCAGTAAGTGGAGAGGAGACTTCCTTTCTAGTGACTTTCCTTGATCTCTAACTTGCCGAAGTAAATTAAAGATTTATTAAGATTAAGAAAAGAACTCCTATTACTCCTCTCTGTTTGCATCTCCTGATGTAAAAAAATGTATGCATTAAAAGTCCATCACCTTGCAAGACTATCCCACATGTCACACCAGTAATCAGTCTTTGCAAGCAAGGAAAGGAGAATGGCATTGCAATCTTTTCTATAATACCCATGACATTATTCTTCAAATAGGAAAAACATCTTACTGAAGTGGACTAGATTATGTTCAGCAATTCAAGAAAAGCACATCTATCTATCTGTCTATTTTTCTATCTATCTATCTATTTTTCTATCTACACACACACACACACATATATATATATATGTGTGTGTGTGTGTGTGTGTGTATGTCTGTGTGTGTGTTCTTCTGTAATGAAAAACTTTGTTATATTGATGTGGGTGAGAACTCAGACAGCTACAGTTTGAGCATTGGAGGTAAGAGGAGGAAAGAGGCAGACAGACAGGGGAAGAAGGGGAGAGAGGGAAGGGAGGGGGGAAAGAGAACAGAGAGAGAGAGAGAAACTCACTGAACATAGTTATTTTTTAATTCAAAAATAGAAAGCCCAAAGCTTAAAAAACCTCAAGACAATTTAAGTTGCTTTCTATTACTTTAAAACACTGTATGTTCACACCTACGTCAGAACTACTTTGAGAGCCTCCTACTCTGATGCTGTTTTTAGGAAATCCAGGGTAATGTGGTCTGAGAGGAAGCCTGGAATTGAGATCTCTTGAGTTCTAATCCCAGCTCTTCACCAAGTATCCTTTACTAAATCCATTTAATCTACCTCAGTTTCCTTCCAACTAAAAACTTGTGTGGTGGTATCAGTCAGTTTCCTGATCTGAGTTAAAGGAACTGTAAATATTAAGTAATTAATCATGAGGTGAGTACAGTAATCTCCTGCCATAATGCAGCAGCTTACTACACATATATGCTTTGATTTATGTAGTAGATGTTTTCCTAATAGATTCCATGTAAACTGGTGCAAATTTTATAATTTAACAGGGAAATTCGCTTCTTAAAGGAATCACATGATTACTTTTTTCTTTTTTTTTTGTACAGCAAAGAATTCTGATTGAATGCAAATATCCCATAATGCATAGTTCTCAAATCTATGGTCCTAAGTCCAATTACGCTGTTATAGTGCTTACAATATGCATGACATAGCTCTTTGCTCTAGAGGAATGCATAATCCAATTAACAAATCTTTGTGAGGACAAACATATATTTAGATATGAGTCATGCAAATAGATGCATGCTATAAAATTAGAACAAATATGTGATTTGAGTAGCAACTGGGTCCCTGATAAGAAGAAGCCGACTTTGAAAAATAAAATATACCAGACTTTTAAAAATAAAACTGTGACTCTGATTTCTTCACATTTCTGGTCAATTCAGACGGCCATGTCCAAAGTGAACCCTAGGTGATGTTTAACACTAAAACATAGAAATCATGTTCAGGCAATTGCTATTCTTTCCTCACCCACCATCACAGCAGAGCTCTACCATGTCAGTTGTTTAGGATCTCAGTACTTAGATTCTCTGCATGCTCATGTTTAAGAATACTAAAGGACTTCCTCAAGGATACTTGTGGTTATTCACATGCTAGAACACTATACACACACCCACACCCACACACACACATAAAAAACAAAGTGGATGAAAAATGCCTAGATTGCCATATGCAGTTATATGTTAGACTGTTGTCTATGTGTGTATATGTGTGTGTGTGTATATATATATATATACATATTCATCTATACATTCATTTAATTTACATGTATATATGCATGTTCATATGTATGCATGTGCAAATATTTTAGACACTGCATATAGAAAATGAGCTCTGAACGGAACTGAATATGAAGATGAAATCTGACAGAATCATATTTGGAAACTTGTGCAGCACACTCAATGGCCTCAGGATCCTCATTGCTACAGAATTCCAAATCCTTAACATCAGAACTTTCCTAGTGATGTCATATGGCTAGGAATCATAGAATACTAAAGTCTCAAAATGGCAGGAGATTGAAGGACTATATAAAGAGATACAGTGGTTTTAAATTGGTTGGTACCTGTTACCAACAGTGGCTTAAATGCTCTAGAAGTAGTCTAAAAACTGTAACCAAAGAAGGATGCTTCTAACTGAAAAAGGTGAACTGCTCCTTGAGTGAGAGTGTAGTATGACTAATGTCCTACCTGAATGTTGAATACGCATTCATAGGATATTAAAAAGAAACAGAAGAAGGCCTCTAGAAGTTAAAGTGGAGCCTTTGTGGAGGATTTCTAGAAACATACAGCCTAGGGTGGTAGAGCCAAGATGATGGAGTAAAAAGACAGACCTGCTCTAGCGCTCTTCCCATTGCCCATGAAATATCTGTAAAAAATGACTCTAAACAAATTCTAGAGCAGCAGAAATGATCCTGGGGTGAGGAGGAGAACTGGCATGGCTG
The DNA here is from genome assembly GCA_023548195.1 of Bettongia penicillata ogilbyi. Classification (NCBI taxonomy): domain Eukaryota; kingdom Metazoa; phylum Chordata; class Mammalia; order Diprotodontia; family Potoroidae; genus Bettongia; species Bettongia penicillata. Next base: position 4,755,964 of record JAJHZJ010000025.1, on the reverse strand, counting down.
GTGGAGGCTGTGGAGAGAGAATTCTACTCACAGTTCCAGGGCAAAACAGAGTGCTTGTGGTTGCTCCCAGACCAGAGCACAGGCCAGGAGAGGAGTAAACTCCTCTCCCTTGATTGTGCCACCTTGGAGAAACTGAGAACTTACAGGACTCTAGAGCATCACCTTCTCTTGACAAAGGAATCAAAAGTCAAGTAACTGACTGGAAAAATGTCCCAAAAAGGAAAAAAAAATAAGACCATAGAAGGTTACTTTCTGGGTGAAAAGGTATTTCCTTCCATCCTGTAGGATGAGGAAGAGCAAGGCATACCATCAGAAGAAGACATCAAAGTCCAGGCTTCTACACCCAAAACCTCCAAAAGAAATATACAATGGTCTCAGGCTATGGAAGAGCCCAAAAAGGATTTTGAAAATCAAGTAAGAGAGATAGAGGAATAATTGGGAAGATAAATGACAGTGATGCAAGAAAATCATGAAAATGGGTCAACAGCTTTCTAAAGGAGACTCAAAAAATGATGAAGAAAATAACTGCTTTAAAAATAGACTAATGCAAATGGCAAAGGAGGTCCAAAAAGTCAACAAGGAGAAGAATGCTTTAAAAAGCAGAATTGGCCAAATGGGAAAAAAGGTTCAAAACCTCAATGAAGAAAATAGTTTTTTAAAAGTTAGAATGGAGCAGATGGAAGCTAATGACTTTATGAGAAACCAAGAAATTATAAAACAAAATCAAAAGAATGAAAAAATAGAAGAGATGTGAAGTATCTCATTGGAAAAACAACTGACCTGGAAAATAGATGCAGGAGAGATAATTTTAAAATTATTGATCTACCTGAAATCCATGATCAAAAAGAAGAGCCTAGACATCATCTAACAAGAAATTATCAAGGAAAACTGCCCTGATATTCTAGACCCAGAAGGTAAAATAGAAATGGGAAGAATTCACTGATCACCTCCTGAAAGAAATCCCAAAAGGAAAACTCCTAGGAATATTGTAGTCAAATTGCAGAGTTCCCAGGTTAAGGAGAAAATATTACAAGCAGCCAGAAATCAACAATTTGAGTGTTGTGGAAATATAATCAGGATAATATAGTATTTATCAGCTTCTGCACTAAGGGATCAAAGGGCTTGGAATACAATATTCCAGAGGTGAAAGGAGGTAAGATTAAAGTCAAAAATCACCTACCCAGCAAAACTGAATATAAGTCAATACTTCGGAGGGGAAAATGGAATTTCAATTAAATAGAGGACTTCCAAGTTGTTGAAACGACCAGAGCTGAAGAGAAATTTTGAGTTTTAAATACAGGAATCAAGAGAAACATGAAAAGGTAAACAGGAAAGAGAGAAGCCTTAAGGAATTCATTAAAGTTGAACTGTTTATATTCCTACATGGAAAGATGTTATTTGTAACTTATGAGACCTTTTTCAATATTAGGCTAGTTAGAGGGAATATACATACATGTAAGTGTGCATGGTATGCATGTTTATGTATATTATATATGCATAGGCATGTATAAGTTCATGGGTATATGAGTGCATGTACATGTGTGTATATAAGTATGTGTGTATGCACATGTATATGTGTGCATACATATATATGTATGTGTATTGTGTATATGTGTGTTTGTATGTGTATGTATATATGTGTGCTTATAGACATACATGTCTCTGTGTGTATAAGAGAGAGAGAGACAGAGACAGAGAGAGAGAGCACAGGGTGAGCTGAATATGAAGGGGGAATACCTTAAAAAATAAAATTTACTGTTGAATGGAATGTACTAGGAGTAGGAGAAAGGGAGAAGTAGAATATCACAGATCATCTCACATAAAAGAGAAAAGAAAGAGATTTTGCAATGGAGGGGAAGAGGGGGAGATGAAAGAAAATAATTGAACCTTATTCTCATGGGATGTGACTCAAGGAGGGAATGACACACTCCACTGGATATGGAAATCTATTTCACCCTGTAGGAAGGCAAGGAGGAAGGGGATAGGAGAGGGAAGATAATAGAAGGGACAGTAAATTGGGGAAAGGGATGATCAGAAGCAAAAACTATTGTGGGAGGACAGGTCAAGGGAGGAATAAATGGAGGGCAGGGTAGGACAGAGGGAAATGTGGTTAGTCTTTTATAACATAACCATTATGGAAGTGCTTTGCATTGTTACACATGTATGACCTATATGGAATTGTTTCTTTTCTCAATGAGAGTGGATAGGTAGAGAAGGAGAAAATACAGAACTCAAAGCTTTAATAATGAAAGTTAAAAATTGTTTTAGTGTGCAACTGGAAATTAAGATATACAGGTGATGGAGTATAGAAATCTATTTTGCCCTACAGGAAAATAGAGGGGAAGGGGGATGGAAGAAGTGTGGGTAGTAGAAGAGAGGACAGACTGGAGGAAGGGGTGGATGGATTGCATGTTGTCCTGGGTTGGGGGTTGGAGAGAGATGAGGAGAAAATGTTGAATTTAAATTCTTGTGGAAGTGAATGTTGAGAACTGAAAAATAAATGTTATATATTTCAAAAAGAAAGAAACATACAACCTACCAATAATTGGACAAATTTATTGAAATATTTTCTCTCTCTCTCTCTCTCTCTCTCTCTCTCTCTCTCTCTCTCTCTCTCTCTCTCTCTCTCTCTCTCTCTCTCTCTCTCTCCTGCTCTCTCTCTGACTGAGTCTCCCTATATAATACAGGCTAAAAAATGCCTAGGGCAGCTTGGTTGTGCTGTGAATAGAGCACTGGGCCTGAAGACTGACCTCAAATGTAGCCTCAGATACTTACTAGCTGTGTGATCCTGGTCAAGTCACTGGCCTCTGTTTCCTGATCTGTAAAGTGATTTGGAGAGGAAGTGACAAAGTACTTCACTATCTTTGTCAAGAAAATCATGAATAGGGTTATAAAGAGTTGGACACAACTGAAAACAAATTTCTTTGTGAAACTAGCATATCCAATTTTACCTCTGTCTTTATTTTCACTTCAAAAATTCAAAGATTTGCCTGAATAACGTAGACTTTCAACAAACACCTATCAAACATATTCTATGCACTGAGATTTGCACTGATCAGCTGGGGAGATGCAAAGTTTAGAAAGGATCTATCTGTTCCCTGCCCTCCTGAAGACAATTGTCTTGTGAAAAATCTTTATCATACACAATGTGGCATTTAATGTGCATTAAAGAGGTAAAGAACAACGTGATACACATTGTCTGAAAGGGAAAGTTGTCTTTGACTTGGGTAACTTCTGGGAGAAGTTGTTTGTAATTCTGATCTAGGTGTGAAATACAGCTGTAAAGGATGAGTTCAACAGATGAGGAGCATGAGGCAAGATATCCCAGGCAGAGGAAAGTGTAAGCAAAGCACAGGTGGGAGAATGCTGAGCAAGGTTGGGGGAGGGAGGGTAGTTAAAGGGGGGTAGTAGTTGGGGGCTTGATAGTTGGGAGGAGTGTCAAGACACTATGGTGGAGCAGACAGTGGTATTGGTTTGCTAGGGCCCAGAGTGGTGCTGGTTTGCTAGGGCACAGAGGGGTACTGGTTTGCTAGGGCACAGAATGGTATTGGTTTGCTAGGGCACAGAGGGGTACTAGTTTGTTGGGCACAGAGTGGTACTAGTTTGCTAGGGCACAGAGTTTTTTGAGATGTATAGAAGGAGATTGGGCTGAAAAACAAGGTGGTACTAGATTGTGAGAGCCATACAAAGAACTGTTAACTATAATCAGGAAGCAACAGGGAGGCAGAAAAGTTTGGAGTGACCTTTCTTGGAAAATCATAATCAGTGAAAATGTCCAGTCTTCTTTTTACAATGTTCAGTTAGAGTGCCTGAGTTTGAGTCAGAAAAATCTAGCTTATTATCCTGCCTTGCCATTTAAGAGCTATGTGACCCTGAGCAAATCACTCAAGTAACTAGGTGGTACAGTGGATAGAGCATTGAACTTAGGGTCAGGAAGACCTGAGTTCAAATCTAGCCTCTGACACTCACTAGCTGTATGACTCTGGGCAAGTGACTTATCTTATGTTTGCCTCAGCTTCCTAATCTGTAAAATAAGGATAAGAGTAGCACTTGCCTCCCTAGGTTATTGTGAGGACCAGTTAAGATAGTAAATGTAGAGTGCTTACATAGTGTTTGATATATAGTAGGTACTACATAAATGTTAGCTACTAAACCTCAGTTTCAAAATCTGTAAAATGGCTATTACAAAACCAAACAACAACTGTAGTACTTATCCTACAAGGGTTGTTTTGAGATTTAAAGCAATCAGTTTCTGTAAAGCACCATATAAATGTCAGATATTCTTATTATAACCTCAGATATTGATTAAACCAGTGATCTCAGAAGCCACTTTTGCTACATCTCACACCCCACGATGAATCCAGATTGTAAAATGGCATACCAGAAAATCAAGATTAATTGACAGGCTTTCATCTGTTCCTTGAGTTAGTCTGTGAGTGGGCGTCTATGTTATGGCCAAATTTCAAAGTACATGCAGGATGATAATTGAAGGCTATTAATAATGTCATGTTCCTAGCAGCCAAAACTCAAAATGCTGATATCACAGGATATGAGGTTCTTTCAGGTTCCATAATCCACCTGACAACCATCATAAGATGTATCCTACAAAACTATAGGAATGACTGGGGAGGTCATACCAGCCAAACTCTTTCGTTTCAGCCTATATTGAAGAGCTAAACAGATCAGCTTCAGAGACAACCTGGAAGTCCCATTCAAATAATGGATTTATATTTCTAACCCTCTTCTACTTGAATAACAATTTATGTTTTTTTAAAAATCATCTTAAGAGCAGTTGGTAGAGTGATGGGTGGTGGGCTTACATCAGAAATATCTAAATTTAAAGAACTCCCATGATATTGACTAGCCAAACTTAACCTCTTTGAGCATCAGTTTCCTTATTTGTAAAATGGGGATATTAATATCTGTAAATACGTACTTCACTGGGTTATTTTGGAGCTACAGTGAAATAAGGCATATGATATATTTTGTAAACCTTAGAGCTTTATACAAATGTCCAGTACTCTTCTGTTCTTACCCCCTTATGTCCATCATTTAAGTTCTAACGGTAACATACAAATGAACCTTCTAAACCATCACACTTTAATGTGGAGCCAGTTTTCCCTTTCTTAAGAAAATGTGAAAGAAATGATTATTAATAGCCAATGATTTGGAGAGATCCAGAATTCTCCCAGTTTTCCTAAGTCCTTCTTTGAATTCTCAACCTCTGAAGAAGAGGACTGATGAGCAGAAGGGATTAACATTCCCCTCAGTCTAGGTATTGCTACCCCACCCAGTTTCACAAGGAATTTAATCTAAGATGAAACTCCTGACCCACTGGGTTCTTCTCAGGCTTGTGTGGGAGATATAGGTTCTGGGGGTGATTTGGAAGTAAATGACATAGTCAAAGTGATATCCCTAGCCCCTCATTAGATAGAATAGGTCCACCTCTCATTGCCATCATTCACTTTTCTCATTTCTTGTTAACCAATTGACACTCTCGGAACACCCACTCTTCCAAATGCATATGAACTGTGAGCCCCCACCATGATTTGTCTTTGTTATTTGAGAGTGTCACTGACCAATTTTATTAACACTATGCTAGCATTATTAATAAAATGATTAATTAACCTCAAATTATGTCTCGAACTTTTTACACATCATAATGGAGAGCAGCAGGGAGGGAAGAAAACTTTAAAAAAATTTTGTTTAAGCCACATTACGGTCAAATCAGATCTAATGTTATTATTTCATAGGCCTTCATTTTCATGATTTTAGCTTGAGCCAAACCAGGTGAGTAGGCGTCATCCAAGATAAAATCTTGCTGACTTTTTTTTTCCCTTCAAAGAAAATCTTGTGAGCAGGAGGTGATAAATGCTATGCTGCCTACTCAGGTTCTGTCACATAAGATGGCAGTTCTTTTTTTTCTCTTAAATTATATTTGTGCCAGCTCACAAAGGCAAGTAATTTTTTACTGCATGTTATACTACCTTTGTTAAAGTTCTTCACAATCTCTAGTGCAACATTTCTAACTTTGTTATTTCAAAGATGTTTCTAATATTTGATGCCAAACCGATCTCCTGGCACAGTCTTGGGGGGAGAGGAGGAAGTATGTATATTGAATAACAAATTCCTCATTATCCAATTCACCAGATAAGATGATTAACAAAATGAATGTGTTTATTTAGCAGCTCTCTGAAATCATATGAGTCAATAATTTTAAGCGTTCTTTTATTTAATTATTTACCTATAGCACTGGCAGACAGACTAAGAAAACTGTGATACATAGCACCCTTAGCAGTAGGATCTCTCACTGATTGGGAGGGTCTTCAAATACTGCTATTCATACTGCTATTCATATACAGTTGATTGCAGTAAGTCCTAAAATATTATAAAATCTCAGTGAGAGACAGAAACAAAGAGATGAGAGGGACAGAGACACAGAGGCAGAGAGACAGACACAGGCACTCACAGAGAGAAAATCAACGCAGCCATACACATGAAACAAAGTAGACAAACAAAGAGATGAAAAAAATAGAGAAACATAGTAGATGAAAAACACATATTGTCTCAGTTTTTGTTGTGATCCCTGGATATTTTGGTCCCCACTTACTTTTCCAGCTGCATTACCTTTCCTCCCTTTCTCACACCCGGGAATTCAAGCAAACTGATCTTCTCTTGGTTTGTAGATATGGCATTCCATTTCCTTTCTCCATAACTTTGTATTAGCTTTCTCCTGCCTGAAAGAAAATCCTTCATCATCTTCATCTTAGAGAGGCCTTCTCCTCCCTGAATATATAGCTCAGTAACTACCTTCCACATGAAGTTTCCTGATACCCCAAAGCTCCTGTGCTTTCCCTTCCTAATATCTTGCATTTATGTGTATTTTTCTTTACATTTATTTTAATCTAGATATACATTTATATGTACTTTTCTCCATCCATTTGAATGCTCAATCTTTGAAAATAACAATTGCTCTCTTTGTGTTTCTATACCTAATACCTAGCATATTTCTTGGAACATAACAGGTTCTTACTAAGTAATTACTGATGGGGCTTAGGTAGAAATGGTCCTTGGAAAAATCATAACAACTCTGCTATTCTTTTATGTTTAATATTCAATGGATTCTTATGTAGATGGATAAAATGATTACTTTTATTCAGAAATAAATTGAGCTTCTGTAGGTTCATTGAGAGTCTTTTCATTACAACTCTACTATCAATCCAAACAATAGGATTAATATGTAACTCATCCCAGTCCTAAATTATTTTGATCTCATTGACTGGGCCCCCATATTTTGAAAAGGTTTTGTCCCATGTAAATTGGAGATTATGAATATTTTGTATGACAATATGTATGGAAATTTATTTTTAAGATTTTATGGATCAATAAAATCATGTCCATGAGATTATGGATAAAATTTCAGTCTTTGATAATAATCCAAATCCAGTTCAGTTTATTGATTTGAGTTCTTCAATATATTCTGAGTTCTTCAATATATTCTGAGGTCTATATTTGAAACTTGAGGACGTGTTATCTACTAGTCCATGACAGATAGTGAGTTTTAGATGTATGATTCTAACCACTAGGTCACAACATTCGGACAGAAAGACAGTGTATCAGTAAGTACCCTGACATATGGAGGGGAGCCTGCTATCACAGGTGTTTAGATGTGCATTTAAAAAACTAAAGGCAACTTTTAAGGCATCAACAATCACTTTAATCAAGCATATGTATCATTTATTTAGTTTGGGGGAAAATGTCGGCACCCTGAACTTCAGAAAAAATACAGAGAAATCAAGGTCAACTGACATGCTTCCAAATGTCTGACAGATAGACAGATCCAATTGTCTGACCATAGTTGTGTGTTCATCCTTCATTGCCGAAGAAGACCATGCCATCAGAGAAATAATGACACGATTTGACTTTGTTTTGAGTGAGGGAGGGCTGACCATAGTTACCAGAGAGGGAAACACAAACATCTGGGTTTTCAAAGCCAGTGGGGGAGGGAGCTCCTTAGTGGCTTTCCAGAGTCTCATGTGACCAAACACTTCCAGTAACTAAGCCCCAAAGTAAAATCTTGCCTTGCCATTTATACATTTTTTAGAGCCACAGGGCATCACAAATCTTGAGAACCAGGGCCTCATTAACAAAAGGTGTTGATTTTCCTACAAATCTTCTCTGGCCCATTAATGGCTGAGGAAGAACTTCCTAAATCACATTATGGGTCAGATTTCTTTCTTTCACTCCCTACTTCCTTCCCTTCTTTCTTTCTTTGTTTCTTTCCTTCCTCCTTCCTTCCTTCCTCCCTTCCTTTCTCTCTTCCTTTCTTTCTCTCTTTCTCTCTTCTTTCTCACTCTCTTTCCCTCTCTTCTTTCTCTCTCTCTCTTCTTTCTCTTTGTCTTTCTCTCTTTTCTTTCTTTCTTTCCTTCTTTCCTTCTTTCTTTCTTTCTTTCTTTCTTTCCTTCTTCCTTCCTTCCTTTCTTTCTTTCTTTCTTTCCTTCTTCCTTCCTTTCTTTTTCTTTCTTTCTTTCTTTCTTTCTTTTTCTTTCTTTCTTTCTTTCTTTCTTTCTTTCTTTCTTTCTTTCTTTCTTTCTCTTCCTTTCTTTCTTTCTTTCTTTCCTCTTTCTTTCTTTCTTTCTTTTCTTTTCTTTTCTTTTTCTTTCTTTCTTTCTTTCTTTTTCTTTCTTTCTTTCTTTCTTTCTTTCTTTCCTTTCCTAACATCTTAAATCCAGTGCACTCAGAAGCCCATACATTGCACAACAATAGGTCCCTGTCCAAATTCCACTTAATGGCTCTTTTAGGGACCCTTCAGGCTTCAAAGTGATTATCAATAGTAGCTGTTGTTCTTTCCCTCCAAGCTTGATTTCTTTACATTTTTCTTTTGTTCATTAAAGGGCCATTTCCCTGATTACTTCCTAAGGAACTTTACTCACTGAATGGGAGTTACCTCACTCTAAATGAGTACCTGAATAGGTCAAGCTCTCCCATTACATTCTGGGCCTTCTCTGGTCATCCTGATGACTATCTGGTCATTGGATTCAGATAGCTCTGAGGGAGAAGTGAGTCTGGTGACCTGCATAGTCCTCCCTCACTCAAATCTAAGTCAAGTGCAAGTCATGTCATCATTTCTCTGATGGCATGGTCTTCTTCAAAAATGAAAGATGAACACAATCAGAGGCACTTGATTATATCAAAAAACAAGAGCAAAGGATTCTACTTTCATCACCTTTACAGGTGGACATATAGAGAGAGAAAAAGAGGAAAAGGCAAAAGTAATTATTATTTTTTGGTTTGATTTGGTTTGCATTTAATAAAGCAAACAACTCTCTGCTTCAGTATTTCAATAAACCTGCCCATTTCTTGGTGTGCCTACTCATACTCATAGATTGCAAACCTTCCATGCATTCTGAGTGTGATTCCAGTTCACATGTTTCTAGAAATACCACACAAAGGTTCCACCTAAAATAACTGTCTGATTAATTATAAGTTGTGTATTGTAATTATTGAACTTTGGGGCACATTCCCTTTGCCCCTCAGCCAATATATTGTTCTCCTGCAAATATTTATGGGTTGGTTTTTCTCCTTAAGTGATAACTAAATTATTGTATACACTCAATTGATCTATATTTGGTGAGATCACTTTTGCTCTCAACTTGTGAGAATAGATAGACAATACCTTTCTTTTAGGAAAGTGAGACCAAGTCCATGTCAGAGGAAACTAGTGACGTACTTTGCTCATACTTTAAGCCACTGAAAAGTGTTTGAGTCAGCAATTATGACTCTTATCTGGTCTTGTCACTTTCCAATTTTGCAGAAAAGTTAGAGTTTTAGTTACCTCTCTTGACATAACTGTGGTTTCACTGTTATACTCATAGTGTGCAATGCTTTTAGTTTGATCTTTGATTCAACCTATTTCTTTTGTGTTGTGCTTCCCTCAATTATATAGACAACCAGAAATTTCGCACATTATTGATCATAGGGCCCTCTACCTCTCCTTTTCCCTCTCCATTTCCCTTCCTATTTCCCTTCCTCCCTCTTCTTTTTTATCTCCCTCCCCCTTTCTCTCTCCTCTATTTTGTTTAACTTCTCAAATCTCTGAAGGCATGTTTTAAAGGGATTTTAAATTGTTTCTTTTATTCTTTGAACTATATTTATTTGTTGTTTGGCTTTGACCTTTCAACTTTTGGTTCACCTGCCAATGAAGAGATTCAAGGGTTGTTATTTGGGGATTCCATTTTGCTTCCCTCAAGTGATGGGGAATTAAAGTTTTCTACTGTATGAGCCTACTAAATATTGTTATAATCTTCTAAAACCTCTCGTAAGATCTTCAACAGCTTTCTTAAGTCACTTTTGTCATTATGGTATGTGCTGAATGTTTTTAGGAATATTCTTTAATGTTCCTTTCCAACCTTTCCCCACTATAGTTCTTAAAGTAGGACTAGACACCTCATACACTGTTTTGTGTAGATAATCGAAATGTTTTTAAATTTTCTGTCAAATATTGTGGAAGACTGCATTTTTTCAGGATGGTCATAGCAAAGAACAGTTAAAAATGATCTAATTTGTTCTTGTTGTTTTTTTACTTGGATTCATGCAATCGAGTTCCAAAAAAGACCTTTTGAAATTCCTGCATAAATATGTTCATCTCCTCTTCAAAATCAGTTGAGTTATAGTTAGTACATTTAGGCATCCATTTATTTGCTAGGTAGAATTTCTAGGGCTTACATTAAGTGAACATTTTACATTGAATTGAGGTCCTTCAATTTTTTCATCTTAAGATTTTAGTTCCTCTTAGATATAAGTTCTTACATGTAGAATATATATCAACTTGCTTGCCTTTTTCAATGGGTGAGGGAGAGGCTGGAAGAAGAGAGAACTTAGAGCTCAATTTTTTTTTTTTTACATTTTCACCTTGCATAGAAGAATTAAAATGTATTGGGAAAAACCGTGAAAAAACAAAACAATGAGAAAATAGTCTGCTTTGTTGTGTGACCCAATTGTATATTTCATTCTCTGGATGTGGAAGGAATTTTGCCTCAAGAGTCCATGGGGAATTTTTTAGGAACTTGCATTGCTGTGAAGGGCTAAGGGTACCAGAAAAATTTCTTGCACACTGAGGTAGTTGCTGTGTACAATGTCCCCTTGGGTTTGCTCCTTTCAGTCAGCATGAGTTTATATAAATCCTTCTAGATCTCTTGAAAGTCTTCTTGTTCATCATTTCTTATAGCAAAATTGTATTCCATTATATTCATATACCATAACTTGTTCAGTCATTTCCCAGTTGATGGGCATTCCCTCAATTTCCAGTTCTTGGCCACCACAAAGAAAGCTGCTATAAGTATTTTTGTACATGTGGGATCCTTTCCCATTTTGATCTCTTTGGGATACAGTCCTAGATGCAATATCGCTGGATCAAAGGATATGAACATTTTTGTAGTCCTTTGGGCATCATTCCAAACCACTCTCCAGAGTGCTTGGATCAGCTCACAGCTCCACCAACAATGAGTTAGTGTTCCTTCTCTCCCACATCTTCTCCAACATTTATCATCTTCCTGTTCTGTCATGTTATCCAATCTGATAGGTGATGTGGTATCTCAGAGTTGTTTTGATTTGCATCTCTCTAATCAATAGTGATTTAGAGCATTTTTTCACATGGCTATAGATAGCTTTAATTTCTTTCTCTGAAAACTGCCTGGTCATATCCTTTGACCATTTATCAACTGGAAAATGACCACTATTCTTTTACATTTGACTGAGTTCTCTATATATTTGAGAAATAAGGCCTTTATCGCAAACATTAGCTTCAAAATTTCTTTCCCTGTTTTCTGCTTCCCTCCTAATCTTGGTACCATTGGCTTGTTTGTACAAAATCTTTTCAATTAAATGTAATCAAAAATATCCATTTTGCACTTCATAATGTTCTCTATCTCTTGTTTGGTCATAAATTTCTCCACTCTCCATAAGTCTGACAAATAAACTATCCCTTGCTTCCCTAATTTGTTTATGGTATTAATCTTTATACCTAGGTCATGTATCCATTTGAACTTTTTTCTTGTTATACGGTGTCAGGCATTGGTCTATGCCCAGTTTCTGCCACACTGTCATCCAGTTTTCCCAGTAGTTTTTGTCAAACAATGAGTCCTTATCCCAGAAGCTCGGGTCTTTAGATTTTTTCAAACAGTAGACTGCTATATTCCTTGACTATTGTGTCTTGAGTACCTAACATCTTCCACTGCTCTACCCCTCTATTTCTTAGCCAGTACCAAGTGATTTTGCTGATTGCTACTTCATAATACAATTTGATATCTGGTAGGGCTAGGCCATCTTTCCTAGCACTTCTTTTCATTAATTCCCTTGTTATTCTGGAACTTTTGTTCTTCCAGATGAAGTTTAATATTATTTTTTTCTAGCTCTAGAAAGTAATTATCTGGTAGTGTCATTGGTATGGCACTTAATAAGTAAATTAATTTAGGTAGAATGGTAATTTTTATTATATTAGCTCAGCCTACTCATGAGCAACTTTTAAGTTTTGCCACTTATTAGATCTGACTTTATTTGTGTGAAAAGTGTTTTGTAATTGTGTTCATATAGTACCTGCGTTTGTTTTGGCAGGTAGACTCCCAGATATTTTCTAGTGTCTACTCTAGCTTTAAATGAGATTTCTCTTTCTATCTCTTGCTGTTGAACTTCGTATGTTGGTAATATGTAGAAATGCAGATGATTTATGTGGGTTTATATTGTAACCTGCAACTTTGCCAAAGTTGTTCATAATTTCAAGTAGTTTTTTTTTTTTTTATTTGATTCTCTGGGATTCTCCAAGTGTATCACCATATCATCTGCAAACAATGATTACTTAGTTTTTTCTTTTCCTATTGTAATTCCTTCAATTTCTTTTTCTTCTCATACTGTAAAGCTAACATTTCTAGTACCATATCTACAATGCTGATAATGAACATCGTTGCTTCACTCCTGATCTTATTGGAAGTGCATCTAGCTTGTCCCCATTACATGTAATGTTTGCTGGTGGTTTTAGGTAGATACAGTTTATTATATTTGGAAGGCTCCATTTATTTAGTTTCCAATTAGTTTTTGGTCTATCTTTCCCTGCCTTTAGTTACATATAATTTTTATTGCATTATGATCTGAGAAGCATGCATCAACTATCTCTGCCTTTCTGCACTGGATTGTAAGGTTTTTATGCCCTAGTACATGGTCAGTTTTTGTATATGTGCCATGTACTACTGAGAAAAAGGTATATTCCTTTCTGTCTCTTTTTAATTTTTTCCAGAGATCTATCATATCTACTTTTTCCAGAGTTTTATTCACCTCCTCAACTTCTCTCTTGTCTATTTTGAGGTTAGAAATATCAAGTTCAGAAAGGGTGAGTTTGAGGACCCCACTAGTATAGTTTTGCTGCCTATTTCTTCCTATAACTCCCTTAACTTGTCCTCTAAGAATCTGGATGCTATACCACTTAGTGCATATATGTTTAGTAACGATATTGCTTCATTGTCTATGGTGCTTTTTAGCAGGATATCCTTTCCTTCCTTACCTGTTTTGATGAAATCTGTTTCTGCTTTTGCTTTGTTGGAGATTAGAATTGCTAACCCTGCTTTTTTTGTTTTACATCTACTGAAGCATAGTATATTCTGCTCCAACCTTTTGCCTTTACGCTGTGTAGATCACCCTGTTTCAAATGTGTTTTTTGTAAACAACATATTGTTGGATGATAGTTTTTAATCCATTCTGCTACCTGCCTCCATTTTATGGGAGAGTTCATCCCATTCACATTCACAGTTATGATTACTATCTGTTTCTTTCCCTCTGTCCTATTTCTCCCCCTTTATGCTTTTAATTCTCCCTTCCTCTCCACAATACAGTTTTAATTTCTGACCACCCCCTCCCTCACTCTTCCCTCCCTTTTTTCACTCCCTTCTCCTTTATTTTCCTTTTCCCTTACCACTTTTTCCCTCCATTTTTGAAACCTCCCCTCCCTTTTCTTTCCCCATTCCCTCCTACTGCTGATGGAAGTAGTTAGATTTCTATACTTAACAGAAAAGTAGTACTCATCTTGCTCTCATCTTTCCCTCTACTGTCATATGTTTTTGTGTCTCTTTCTGTGATGTAATTTACCTTTTTCTTCCTCCTCCTTTTCATATCTCCCATAACAATTCTTTTGCACCCTTAAGTAACTTTTTATCATCATATTTAATTTATTCCCATTCCCTCTATCTGTGTATATCCCTTTTAAATATCATAATAAATATATAATTCTCAAGATCAATACATATCATCTTCCCTTATAGGTATGTAAACAGCATGTTCATATTGAATAACATTTTTTTCCCTGTTTACTGTTTTATGCATCTCATAAGACTTGTTTTTGAAGATTGAATTTTCTATTGAGTTTCAGCCTTTTCATCAGGAAGATCTGGAAATCCCTTATTTCATTGAATGTCCATCTCCCTGCCTGAAATATTATGCTCAGTTTTGCAGGATAATTGATCCTCGGTTGGAATCCTAACTCCTTTGCCTTATGGAATATCATATTCCAAGTTCTTTGTTCTTCTAATGTAGAAGCTACAAGGTCCTGTGTGATCCTGACTGTAGCTCCTCAATATTTGAATTGCTTCTTTCTGGCTACTTACAGTATTTTCTCCTTCACTTGATAGTTCTGGAATTTGGCAACAATATTGCTTGGTGTTGTCAGTTTGGGATCTCTTTCAGGAGGTGATCAGTGGATTCTTTTGATGACTATTTTTCCCTCTTGATCTAGGACCTCTGGACAGTTTTTCTTGATGATTTCTTGGAAGATATTGTCCAGGCTCTTTTTTCATCATGACTTTCCAGACCAATTATTCTTAGATTTTCTCTCCTGGATCTATTTTCCAAGTCAGTTGCTTTTCCAATGAGATATTTTACATTTTCTTCTATTTTTTCATTCTTTAGTTTCTGTTTGGCTGATTCTTGATGTCTGATAGTCTTCAGTTTCTACTTGCCTAATTCCAATTTTGAATAGATTGTTTTCTTCAGTTAACTTTTGCATCTCTTTTTCCATTTGCCAATTGTTCCCTTTAAGGAGTTGTTTTCTCCAGTGAGGTATTGTACTTTTTTTTTCATTTGTTCAATTTTCCTTTTAAATTATTCTGTGATTTCTTTTTTTTTTAATTTTAAAAATAATTGGCCAGTTTTTCTTCTAATTCTCTAATTTGGCTTTTTAAATCTTTCTTGAGCTCTTCCAAGAATGCTCTTTGGGCTTGAGACCAGTTCACATTCCCTTCTGAAGTTTCAGATGGGAGTACAGTCTTAATGCTGATCTCTTCAGTATTCCTCTTCTGGTTTGTCCCCATGCAGTTTATATTGTCTTTTCTTTTCTGATTTGCTTCTTGCTCATGATGATAACCCTTTTCCAGACTTTTAAAGTGGATCTCTGCTTCTGGAGCACAGGGGGCTCTGTCCCATGTTTCTTGTGCTTACAACTTGAAAGTTTGTGTGTTGTGGCCTCTGGTTCTTCCATCTAGAAGCTAAAATGCTGTAGCTTACCTGGTGCTGAACTAGTTGGTGTGCCAAAGCAGAGGCCAGGTGAAGTCTTTCTTGGTTTCCCTGGAGTTACCCTGGAGCTAGTTGTGTTAAGTGTGGGGGAGGGGTTGTCTGGCCACAGTTCTCTTCTCCTGAGCTAGAGGACAGGTAAGCTCAGTGGTTGGTGATCCTGTCTGTTCTAGGGTCTTCCCAATTCCCCTGGGGTGTTGAGGAATGCCTGGGGTCCTAGTGTTGGTGGTTGCAGCTTTCACCCTGTTGGGGTTCAGGATCTCCTCCTGGTTTGTGGAAGTGGGGCTGTCTGTGACAGCTCTGGTCCTGCACTGGTCCCCTTCAGTCACAGTAAAAGGGGCTCCCCTTTGCAATGTTCCTAGCCTCACAGGCTAAGAGACTGTTTACCCCTTCCACTGATTCCACTGTTCCAGGATTTTTCCTGGGGAAATAGTTTATGGATCTTTCAAGGTTATCAAGGGGAGGGGTAAAGAATTTATCAATCGATCCACCATCTTGGCTTCCAAAAATTCAAGTAGGTGACTTACAGACATTTAATCTATGGACTACTAGTCTCAGGAGCAGTTGCTGCAGTTAGGTGGGGTGCTACGCTTTTCTCTCACTCAGTTCCACCAGACTCCTGTCCTGGGCTGGTATGTTTGAGAATCCACAGTGCTGCTGCTGCTGCTTTAGCTGCTTCAGACCACTTGGAAATTCCTGCCTGGCTTTGTTTTGACAGGTCAGTGCTGGTAGAGTCTGTGAACTGTGTGCTCCTCCAGTCCCATGCAACACATTCTTCCCATCAACTTTCCAGGCTGTCCTGGGTTGAAAATCTGCCACACTCTGTTTCCCATTGGATTCTGTCACTCTAAAATTTATTCAGATTCTCTTTGTAGAAGCATCTGAAGAAGTTTGTCTTAGAGCTTAGGTGAATACTTGCTCTCATTCCACCATCTTGGCTCTGCCAAATAATGTAGAACTCAAACTTTTAAAATAAATGAATGTGAAAAATGTTTTAAATGTGATTGAAAAATATTTAACAAAATAAACAAAATACATTTAATAGATACATTTAATAAAACACATAAATGCATTTAAAAATAAATAAAAATATCTTAAAGTACATTTTAAAAAGTTAATGGGTAAGCTGCCTTGTAAAGGAAGAGCCCTCTGAGCTTGCTAGCTCTTGCCCTCATATTAGGGAACTTCAACATACGTATCAGCATTCCTTCAAACACCATAATTTCCAAGTTCCTTCACTCATTCATTTCGTACGACCACCATACTCCTCCACTCTATCTCCGCTAGATGAAGCAATGGTCATACCTTTGATCTTTCCACCATTCATGAACTATAAAATTCCCTTATCTGATCATATTTTATTGTCATTTCACGTTTTACTCTGCCTTAAAAACCTCTAGATCTATTCTTCATCCTCATCCTGTCCTCTAGTCTCTCTATCCCTCAGTTCTTTCCCAGGCTACCTCCCTGCAATAGCTATACTATACTCCCTTGCCCATCTTACCCCACTGGTGAACCCATTAAACTATATTCTGTCATATTCTCTCCCATCCCTTTCTTCTTTCCATGGCTGATCTTCCCCTGCCAAGCCCTAGCTATATAATATTCCTATCATCCATTCTTAGGCCCTATTCATGAGATTCTGAGAAAAGCTAGATAAAATAATGACACCATATTAAATAGGTCCACTAAGAATTGCTTACTCAATCTCAGCTGGGCCCTCACTTCAACAAGGACATCTTTTTATACCTCCCAAATCAATTCACCATCCCATTCACCACAGCATCTTTCCCAAACCTTTCTCATTCTTTCTCAAACCCACTATGGCTTCCCCTGCTCCTAATCTCTCAGCTAAAAATCTTGCCTATTACATTGGAAAAAATGAGCCTTTTTTGAGAGTTTCTTCTTCCCTCCTCCTTGTTTCATCCCTCAGAGGTCCTACCTTACCATCTCCTCCTTCTGCCCATATCACATAAAAAGGTGGTTCTCCCACTTGTCAAGGAAAATGGCTTTTCATGCACAAGTGACTTCATTCCATCTCCTCCAGAAAATTGTCCCCTCTTTTATCCCCACTATCTCACTTATCTTCAATCTCTCCCTGTCTTTAGGCTGCTTCCCTGCTGCCTAGAAACATATCCACATCTCTCCCATCTTCAGAACCTCACCTGACCCTTAAGTTCCTGTAACTATTCTTCTCTATCTCTTCTCCCTATTGTGACTAAAAGTCTGCTTGGAATTGGTGCCTACACTTCCTGTCCTCTCATCATCTTCTTCATTCTCTGCGATCTTGTATCCAACCTCATCATTGAACTCAAACAGCTCTCTACCAAGTTGTCAGTCACCTCTTACTTTCCAGGTGTAATGACACCTTTTCAGTCCTCATTCTTCTTGACCTCTCTGCAGTATCTGGCACTGTTGGTTCCAGGATCTTTTCTCCTTGAATTTCTTTTCTGTCTAGATTTTCATGACCCTTCTCTCTCCTTCTTCTCTCCTATCTGTCTGAACAATGCTTCTCAGTCTCCTTTACTGGATCTTCATCTGAGTTGTGCTTGCTAATCTTAGTCTCCCAAGGCTTGCCCCTGGCCTGTCTTCTTTTCTCCTCCTATATTATTTCACTTGATCAATCAATAAACATTGAAGATGTTGGCAACTAGGTAGCACCATGGATAGAGTACTAGGCCTGAAATCAAGAAGTCCTGAGTTCAAATTTGACCTCAAACATTTCCTAGTTGCATGACCCTGGATAAGTCACTTAACCTTGTTTACCTCAATTTCCTCATCCATAAAATGAGCTGAAGAAGGAAATGGCAAACCACTACAGTACCTTTGCCAAGAAAATCCTAAATGGGGTCATGAAGAGTCAGAGATGACTGAAAACAACTGAGAAAAATAACAAACACTTCAATTACAAGTCCTTTCATATATGTGTGTGTGTTTGTGTTAGTCATTGAATGAATGGGTAAAAGTGAAATAAACCATAGTGTATAAAAGACCTGAATTAGAGCAATAGACAAATTTAATCAAAATACGCCACTGAAGACCAATGAAAATGATATGCTAGGTAATGTGAGCTGTCAAAAGACATGGAAATAGGAAAGACATTCTGTGTTCTCCTTTCAATGTAGCAAAGTCTTAGAATGAAGAGAAGAAGCCATGGCCAATATGATCTCAATAAATACAGAAAATAAGCTATTTCAGTTCCAGATGTAATTAGCAGTGATACGAAAATGATATGTCTGTTTTTTAAAGCCCAATACTATAAATATGCAGGATCATGTGCAATATTGTTAGAAAATTCACCTCTTTTTTTTCTCAATTTGTAAATGTAAACAAATTAGTTTAAAAAACAAGGCAAAATAGGGATAGTAAAAAATGTTTTTTAAATGATTCCTTGGAGGTAGTGAAAAATAGCTCTGTTGTCTTTGAACCAGAAATAATTTTGGATTCAAGCCTGTGCGGCTTAGTGCCATCCAAACCACCAAATCATGGCATTTCATGCAAAATGATGTGTTTGTGGAAACTAGTGATCCTGTGGGACACACAGCATGTTGCAGACTAAAGTTGGTATAAAGATACCACACAGATGTGAGATGGCAGGTAGGCTACAATGACAGGCAAGGCAGCCTGTAAAACAGTCATTATAATGAAATCTTTTTATATCAAAGCCACAAGGCAGCCTTCAAGGTGAAGAAGCAGAATTGCAAATAATGACCAGGGCCCTGAAACAGCAGTTTTAGCCATAGGACAAGAGACTGCTTTCATAAGCAAAATGCCAGGCAGGAACTTGTGGTCACACATCTGTCTGTTTTCTCTACCCTAACACAATCTCACCTTGATGTTCTCCCTGATTTCACGGGATCCCAGATGTAGAGTTGGATGGGACCTTAGGCACCACTCAGGCCGTCTCATCCAATTTTTGTTGCTGTTCTGTTGTTTCAGTTGTGTCTGACTCTTCATTGTCCCATCTGGGGTTTTCTTGGCAAAGATACCAGAGTGGTTTCTCTGTTTCCTTCTCCAGCTCATTTCAGAAATGAGGAAACTGAGGCAAACAGGATTAAGGGACTTGCCCAGGGTCACATAGATAGAAAGTGTCTGAGGCTGGATTTGAACTCAAGAAGAGAAGTCTTCCTGACTTCAGGCCCAACATTCTAACCACTATGCAACCTAGATGCCCAAGCTCATTTTACACATGAAGAAACTAAGATTCCAGAGGTAAGTGAAAAGTGTCTAAGACAGAATTTGAACCTGGGCCTCTTGACTCCATCCCTCTATCCACCGAAGCACGTTGCCTCCCAGTTTTTCTCCCTCTGTAGATCATTCACTACATACCTGAAAAATTAACGCTCCTAAGAAAGAGTTCTGACCATGTTATTCCCCTGCTCAATAAATCCCAGTAGCTCCCTATAACCACTAGAAGCAAAGAAAAATTCACCTCATCAGAAATGCTTAGGCCTTCCCTAAGTTTTCTCTTACCTGCTTTTTCAGACATTTCATATTTCTCCCCCATGTCATATATCTTTCATTTCACTCGTACTGACCTCTTAGTTTTAGTCCATGACTTGACAGTCCATATGCCATTTCTGTGCCTTTTAAAGACATTTTTCTTCATTCCTAGTATACATTTTCTCTGGTCTGCCTCTTAGAATCCCTAGATTTCTTCAAGACTCAGCAAAGATACCAAAGTATGAAGTCTTTTCTCATCTACCTACCTGTTACCTCTCCCCTAAAATTGTCTTGTATTCACTCAATTGAAAATATAGTTTGAGCCTCAGTAGAATAAAAGCTTCTGGATGTCTGGGGCATTTTTTTCATGACTTTATTTTGCTTTTGTATCATTAGCCCAACCCCAGTGTCTCGTTCAATTAGGGGAAGGAGAAGGTAAAGGGGTTTGATTTGAGTAGATGGTTATAGAGTGATCCTGTCAAGAAAGTTTTCCTCTAAGCAACCAATCTATAACTCATTGTCTTAGAAGATTGCCTGGAAAGCTAAGAGGTTAACTTGTTCTACCTTCAGTGTGTGTCAGAGAAAAAATTTTCAAGTAATCCTGACTGGAGGCTAATTCTGAATCCACTTCTCTGCATCACCTGTCTCCTTGGAGAAAGAAGGCCTTTAATTTAAAAGTCCTGAATTTTTATATAGTTAACAGCTCTCCTTAATTTAAATGAGCTTCAACACATTGTCAGTCATGATTTCATTGGTGAGAGGGCTCTGTCCATCCAAAAGCAGATTGCAACTCCTCCACACTTTCTCATTTAATCCTATTTTTGTCCATTTGTTTCCAAAAATGTTCCATAGAGAATCTGGCAAATGCGTTGGTGATTTCCCTCTTGTTCTTTTCATAACTTAGAAGTACCAATAATACTTGGGCTGTCTCTTGTCTTTTACTCTTGCCATATGACTAGCACGCCTACTTTGCCTGATACATATGCTCTAAAAAAAGGTGTCTTGTCATTTTCCACATGCAAATGATCATTGTTTATAGGATACAGCTTATTTATACCTACAATATACCTTTCTATTTCATTTGGGTCTTCTGCACCTTTCATTTTGATATCTTGTTGTTCCATGATTTGTAGCCAATGAATCAATAGGTAAATACCCTAATGTATTTCTGACCTCTACCCCAACCATCACCTCCATGTTGCCTCCATTCTGGTCATCATGTCCTCCCCTTAGACACAGATACTTTGGACTCAACCCCTATGATGTTTAATTCTGAGAGCTCTTTTGCCTTATCTTACCAGAAATCAAGCCTGCAATGACTTCCCAGTCATTCCCAAACTTTGTCTCATTTTTCCCTTTTTTTTTCTAGCTTTCACTTCTCTATTGTCTTCCCATACTAGAATCTAAGCTCCATGAAACCAGGGCCAGTTCGGTTTATTTATATTTATATCCCAAATGCTTAACATAGTGATCGTCACATAGAAAAATGTAAATGAATACTGTGTCTTTCTAGCTATCTATTCATACTCTGTCAATACAACAGAAGAATATTTATGCTAAAGAGATGGTCATTGGAAGTAGAAAACATTTTGAGTTCACTACCCATATTTTAAATATTACCTAGTCTGATCTCCTTCTCTTACCCCATTCTAGGCCCATCTCTTTGTCTATATGCAACATTTGATTGATATGGATAAATAGAAAAGTAGAGATAGAGATCTATACACACATATATATGTATACATATATAAATATATACACACAGAGATATATAGATATAAATATACATTCTGATTCACAGTTTGAGATAGGTAGAAATAGATAGGATAGACAGACAGACAGATGGATAGATAGATAGACATTTTGATGGTCTAATCTGATTAGTTCTTTATCTATTTCTATGTGACAGTCTGTTCAACATGTATTTTTCATCCATTTTCTTTCTCTATGACAAATAGGTACAACAATCTTTCACACTACTGTGGATTTTTCTAAGGCGACTACAATGCCATTCTAGGCCCTGAGATGATTGCAATACTTCTGTGAGTGAGTCCATTTCAGGAACCTTGTCATCAATAGGAAAATCTTACTTTGTTTAGGTGGACAAACATATCACCTCCAGCAGTGGTACCTGAGTGATGGCCCTCTGTTTTATACTTTACTTTATCGTAAAACTTAACACGTCATTAAACAAAATTAGATCTGTAGTCATATCAATAGTGAAGGTTTTTTGCTTTTTAATTTTGACACAGACATGATTGACACCTTGTCTGAGGAAATTTTCCACGTCCTCTTATTCTTCTGAGTCAAACACCTTCAAAAAGAATCAATAAGCAACGGGAAACAAGATCATATATTCTCCATCTTTCAGCTAATGTGTAATCAAAAATATGTGGTCTGTTGTAGAAAATTGCCCATGAAAGCCTGCCTGCTCCTCTCTCAAGTTTTCGTAGCAAAGATATAATCTTAGTCAATTATCATCTTAGATTGTATAGAGATGAGAAAGCAGACACATGGGTCTCTAATTGTTGATTTTTTTATCACTTTTTCTTTATAGAAAGTATTCCCTTTATCTTTTCCATTGAACCAGTCTGCTCCAATTCCTCTGTCCCTCAATACTTTCCCAGGCCATCACCCTTGTATTACCTGCCCTCTCCTCCTTTTCCAATCTTAAAAATCTTTAGTAAACCAGTTCAGCTCCACCATTCTTGAAGACAGACTTCAATTAATTCATCATTCTGCCTATGTAAAACTCAGTCAAGGTTCTCATAGGTGGAAAGAGTTGAGTTGCTAATTCATTTCTTATAACTTCTGAAAAAAAAACAGTATGATACCCTGCAGGAGATTTTCTTGATAGGGAACAAAATAAAGAGGCCTATCTACTTGAAGTACTAGAACTGACAGAATGATAGATAATTCAGCATTAAGTGATGATAATTGCCCAAGCAATTTTTCCCTAAATTTTCTTATTTTCTTCTGAAATTTTCTAAGAACTAGTGGAACAAATGCTTCCATCATTTTTTTCTCTGTAAGCATCTTATCATCTCCTAAAAAGGAATTCTCATTTGTGAGAATGTCTACGCTTCAAGGATCTGTGTATTTCATTGGTATCACTACAACACAGATGGCAGCACTAATATATCTTAATCCACATTTTTTATAAGTTATTACAATGGTGGAGAAAGAAATACTTAACCTATGGTGGCGACTTGGACAGGATGATTATTGCACAGGATGAATAGAGAGCACATGTAGACACATTCTCAAAATCTTTATGAGCATTTAAGAAAGAAAGGGAAGAAGAAAGAGAAAGAAAAAATGAAGGAAGGAAGGAAGGAAGGAAGGAAGGAAGGAAGGAAGGAAGGAAGGAAGGAAGGAAGGAAGGAAGGAAGGAAGGAAGGAAGGAAGGAAGGAAGGAAATTTTTAATAACTGTTCATATTATGGAGGATCATTTTTCAGTGTGGTCATCCATCCCTTGGAGATGTTTAGAATTCTTTCAGTTTTAGAGTACTTTACCTAAAGATGAAGAAATCCCTCTTTCAAAAGGAAGCAACATTGTGTGGTAGAAAAAGCACTAGATTTGGAGTCATAGGACTTGTGTTAGAGACTTAATTCTACTACTTTTCACCTGTGTACAAACCCCCATGGTTCTCAGTCCTCTGTTAAGTTAGCTATAGTTTGTGAGGGCAGTTGGGTGGGACAGTGGATGGAATGCCAACCCTAGATGGGAAGGTGAATCTTTCCAAGTTCAAATTCTGCCTCAGACACTAGCTGTGTGACCCTTAGCAAGTTTGTAACCCTGTTTGCCTCAGTTTCCTCATCTGTAAAATGATCTGGAGAAGTAAATGGCAAACCACTCCAATATCTTCTTCAAGACAATTCCAAATGGGGTCACAAAGAGTCAGATACAACTGAAAATGACTGAACAATGACAGTCAGTGATCTCCCAGATATTTTTTCTACCTCTAAATCCTATGATTTTCAGGAGTGAGGAAGAGAGACCACCTCGCTATACCCAAATTCAAGAGACTTTCCAAAAGGAATTTCCAGAATTTCCAGAGCAATCAAAGAGAAAAACAGGCAATTTGCCAGTGATTAAAATATTTTAAAATCAAATTTGTTGCATTAGAGTACTTTTCACAGACTAAATTTATTGCTAAATTATTGGCAGCACCAAGTCCTTCTGTGAATTGTGCCCTCACCATCCATGACACTGGAAAGATATTTTTTGGGGGTCCTTAATGAATACTACTTGAATTGAACACTTTAAATACTGTATTAGTTTACCAGGAAAACTTAAGCTGAACAAGCAAAAGCTCCAAAAAAGTAGATGTGGGAGGAAAATAAATGTTGGAGACAAGTGTGTACTAATGGAAAGAAACAATGCAAATAGCTGGCCACCACCCCCTTACCTCTTACCTTTCACCATCCTAAGTTCAGCCTAGGAGAGGGTGACACAGTTACCAAAAATTCTAAGAGATAACCAGATGATTAAGAATGTACTTGTACTCTGTTCTCTACAGTCTCTTATGTTGATAACTTTGATGTTATGTTTCAATATTCTTTCCCTTTTGTTTCTCAAATCAATTCATTTGTAGACCACTGTTTATTGCATTTCCATCAATACCACTTGATTTTGTCCCAACTTCTCTATATCCACCACTAGCATTCTACTATGGGCTCTTTATTCCTACTCTTTTATACTATTGCAATAGACCCCCAAACAGTTCCTCTTTCTTCCATTCTTTTCTTCATTCAATCCATCCTTACTACCACTAACTGAAAATATTTTTCTCAATATTTAAATTTGGTCATGTCACTACTCTGTTTAAAAAAATGGCTTTTTACCCTCAGCCATTAAAATTCATTACTTCCCTCCATGTTTTCTATGCACCAGCAAAAGTAACTGCTAAACCATGCCTTTGCCTTCTTTCTTTAGCTCAGATAATTCATTATACCTGACATGCCCTCTCCCCCTTAGACTATGAACTCCTTGAAAGCATGGACTATCTTTTGTTTTTCTTCATACCATCACAAATTAACATGGGGTCAGGTACATAGTAGTTTCTTTTTTTTAATAAATGTTAATGGAAAAGACTGGAGTAGGCTTCAGGGTGCTGAATCACAGGCAACTGCTGCAATTTCTAGATTTCTCAACCTACAAACACCAAAGACAGCTTCAAAGGTCAGTGAGAAAGCTCTTTTACCTGAGTGAGAGGGGAGGAGATCAAGCACCAAGTCTGGTCCCAGCCTCTGCCCCAGGGCAGCTGCAGTCAATCTCAGCTTCCACTTTTAGAGTCCTCAGCCTAAAGACACTGGGGGAACCAAGGGACCTAACTGATTCATGAATTGATAAGAGAAAAAGATAGTCACAAAATTCTACTACAAGTCAACTTATTTTGCTCAATCAGAGAATTTGGTGTTTTATCCATGAAACATAGAAGGACCTAGAGGAAGGCCTCCAGCACACTTAGAAATTCTTCTGTGGAAAAACTATGAAGGAACATGGAAAGGAATCCCACTGAGTGAGTAGGAATGCAGTGATAGGATTGTGTAAGCATAGAAAGAAATGTCCACCTTCATGAGGTCAAAATATTGAATTTAAGCAAATATTCTGTTTAATAGTTTCAAAAGATGGGGTGAGATGGAAGTAATACTGAACTTAGAGTCAGAAGACCAAATTGCATGGCCAAGCCCTGTCCCTTACAACAGTAACCTTGTGTGAGTTATTTAAACCTCTCTGAATTTCAGTTCCTTCTTCTGAAAATAGGCATACAAATATCTGATTAGTCTACCCCACAGGGCTGAAAAAATCTGGTGGGGCCATAAATCAGTAAAAATCTAGTAGGGTAAATGCTATGAAAGGGAAAGCACTCCGCAAATTGCAAAGCAAGTTACAATCAGTGTAAGTCATTATTTTTAATTAGGCTAAAATAAATTTTTAGTCCTAAAACTATACTGACCATCATTTTTCCCCTCCTTTGATGATACTTTCTGAATCATATTAAGAACCTCAGAAGCACCTTAGGGGTCTTCATTCTAGGCATCAGTTGCCATGCCTGCACAGGCAACAAGCACAAATGCCTCATAAACCAGATTATCTGGTAACAACAACCGCAGCAATGGCAAGAACCCAACTGAATGACTTAGAGAACCACTTTTAGTTTCCCCATATAGGCATCACCTAGTGGAAAATTTGGTCTAGCTCTGGAGTAGCTATTTAAAACATGGTCCCTGAGAGTGTTACTGAGAAATGTATAAATTTGATGATAGATGTTTCTATAAACTTAGTTGGGCCGATTTTTCCTTTGCTGATATGCAAGCACCCACAGAAATGCTGACCTGAGACAGAAATGAGCCTGATTCACCCCTAGAGCAAATTCTTTGAAGGATGCTTTGGGAGGGTTAGTTTCATATGGAAGTTTTTAAAAAAAAACTTTAGAAAACAAATTAGGGCCCAGAAATTCCTTTAAGGTGTTCTGGCTTCATGTAAGTTACTTTTTTTTAATGGTTCATTTTTCTTCCATTATTTTCCTTTGGGATTGACGATAAGAATACTTTGTCAAGGACAAAAGGAAAAGTGAAGAACAATTCATTTAAATAGAATTTCAAGCTAACAGAGCAATTTATTTATAATGATGTGTTGGTGTTGTTTACATCATTCATTGCCAAAGAAGACCATGCCATCAGAGAAATACTGACATGACTGGCACTTGACTTTGTTTTGAGTGACCGAGGACTATGCAGGTCACCAGCCTCAGTTCTCCTCTAGAGTCATCTGAATCCAGTGACCAGATATTCATCAGGATGACTGGAGATGACCCAGGATGCAATGGAGGACTTTGGTCCCTTTAGGCCAAAGTCTTTGCAGGTACTAACTTAGGGCAAGGTAATCCATTCAGTGAATAGGCCTCTTTAAGAAGTAACCCCAAGTAACTAGGGCATGGCCCCTTTAATTCCTAAACAAAGATGTTATGAGATTTAGGTAGTTCAGTTTTATTGTTCTCTTCTTAGAAAGGAAACTTTGGCTCTGAGAAGTTGTATGGCTACTGTGCAATCTGAGACATGTCAGAACCTCGATCTCCTAACCCAAGTTTGGATCTTTTAATTCTATACTACACTGCATAAAATGATGATGTAAGGGGGCAGCCTAGTTAGTACTTAGTTTATACTATAATATTACATTATAGCTCCACTGTCTTTTTGTCTTCTCCATTTAGTAAGGACAATGGGGTTGATGCAAATAAGAATGGTGGAAATGAGTAAGGGTGATGATGCAAACAGGGATGACAGGAGGAGAAAGTGATTAACACTGTTTGCATCTCATTTTGCAAGATTTGCTTTCCTCACTTGGAACTCAATAGTCCCACAAGAGAGGCAAGACAGGTATCAAAATCACTAGTACACATGATTTATGGAAGTTAAAAGAGAAAGTCATGAGAAGATGTGGAGACAGAAACACACTTTGGTAAAGGCATTCTCTGGACTTGGAATCCAAGCTCATAGTGCCAGGTGGTGAATATGTTTTTCTCTGCTAGCCTGCAGTGGTATAAGAGAGTGGTCAGAATAGATCATGACCAGGTGCCAGCAGGCAAGAAAGAGGCTTAGAATTCCTGGCTCATGGGAACCAACACATGTTTTCCAAGGAGAGTGACAAAGGCACTTCTTTAAGCTGCAGCATCTGTTAATGAATTAACTCAAATGAACGAGTGAAGGAGAGTGAATGAGTGAGGACACTCTCCCACTTTCTATTACGTTGAAGAACTGATAGGTGGAGGGGAATATACATTGCCCTTCCCACATGAAAGATACACGCAGATGGGATAGAATTTGATTCAAAATCTAATTCCTGTGGAGGAAAGGATGAAGTGGTTTGTTTGGGTCACAGGTGTTGAGGATATCTGTTACTGACACATTAACTTTTGTGGATGGTTAGGTCAAACTCTTTGGGATGATTAAAGATTTCTTTCATGAGGCTTCATATTTTCCAGGACTTGATGCAACAAGTATAATGTCTCTTGCAAATAGGAGAATATATCTCATTATTTACTGGGAATTCCTCTACAATTTAAGCCCTGTGCTATATCTTTTCCCAAACATCTCTGACAAGTAAAAGTTAATGTTTTATAATTCACCTAATATTTATTATCAGAGGGTCACTTGAACAAAGTTATCTCCATAGTTATGTCTTTCAATGATTCTTTAATGACTTTGATATATATGGAAAATACTTTATTGGAAAGGAGTCTTTTAGGTAACTCTTTCCTGTACAGTATCAAATGATCTTATAATAAAAAAGCACAGGTCTATCTTGCATTCTGTGCATATTTCAGTCAAACTTGTGAGGTTAAGATGTTTGTCTTCTGTGGAATTCCACTTCTAAAAAGCTTGTGTGCTCCCTACTAATCCCCTTATTATGGATGTTATTGATGCACATGCATATTATTCTCTTAAAAAGGTATATAGATGTGAAAATAGGTATACAGGTCTGTAGTTGTTAATGCTGTCTTATTCACTTTTTTTAATTGCTGTCAACAAAGTCTGAGAATTTCTTCCTTGCTTTTTTGTACTTCACCCTCCTTTGGATAAGTAGGTATTGACTCTTTAATGGCCCCATAATTTTCTTATCCCCATCACAGATCTCCTCTACGTATACTTGGTCGAATCCAACTGTTTATTAATACCATTTCTACCTCTTCTAGAGAACATCTAAAATTGTAATATTACATCCCAAGTACAGTTTCTCTATTGTCTTTGATCATTTTACAAGTTTAATATGAAAAATATTTGTAGATCTTTTCAATTTTTCTTCATTATGTTGTTCTTTCTCCATTTTTGTCCTTAAATGTGATGACTTTATTTAACTGAGTCTCTTGTCAAGCATTCTTTAAACTGGGTTCGTCTTCTATTACTTCTGTTTTATGTAACATTTTAGTGTTCTGTTATTCTACTCTATAAAGGTTTTTTTCCAATTTTTATTATTAATTTATTTGTTTTCAGTTTTTTTACAATCACTTCTATAAGTCTTAGATCTTCTCTTCCTCCCTCCCCACTCCTTCCCCGAGATGGCATGCAATCTTATATGGGATCTACACATATATTCTTATTAAGCACATTTTCACATTAGACATGTTGCATAGAAGAATTAAAATGAATGGGAGAAACCAGGAGAAAAACTCAAACAAAACAAAACATAACACAAGAGAAAACAGTCTGCTTCATTCCGCATTCCAGTTCCACAGTTCTTTCTCTGGATGCCTCAAGAGTCCTTTGGGGATATTTTAGGTCCTTGCATTGCTGTGAAGGGCCAAGTCTACCAGAAAAATTCCTCGCACACTGTGGTTGTTACCATATACAATGATCTCCTGGTTCTGCTCCCTTCACTCAGCATCAGTTCATACAAGTCCTTCCAGGCCTCTCTGAAGTCTTCCTGTTCCTCATTTCTTATAGAACAATAGTATTCCATTACATTCTTATATCACAACTTGTTCAATCATTCCCCAATTGATGGGTATCTCCTTGATTTCCAGTTCTTGACCACCACAAATAGAGTTGCTATAAATATTTTTGTACATATGGGACCCTTTCCCATTTTCATGATTTCTGGAATAAGAACTCACCATTTGACAAAAATTGCTGGGAAAACTTGATAACAGTGTGACGGAAACTGGGCATTGACCAATGCCTGACACCATACACAAGAATAAAGTCCAAATGGATTCATGATCTAGGTATAAAGACTGATACTATAAACAAATTAGGGGAGCAAGGAATAGTTTATTTGTTGGATTTATGGAGAATGGAGAAAATTATGCCCAAACAAGAGATAGACAACATTATGAAATGCAAAATGGATAATTTTGATTACATTAAAGTGAAAAGTTTTTGCACAAACAAAGCCAATGCAACCAAGATGAGGAGGGAAGCAGAAAACTGGAAAAGAATTTTTGCGACTAGTCTCTGTGATAAAGGCCTTATTTCTAAAATATATAGAGAACTAAGTCAAATGTACAATAGCACAAGTCATTCCCCAATTGATAAATGGTCAAAGGATATGACCAGGGAGTTTTCAGAGGATGAAACTAAAGCTATCTACAATCATATGAAAAAATGCTCTAAATTACTATTGATTAAAGAGATGTAAAACACAACAACTCTGAGGTACCCCATCACATTTATTAGATTGGCTAACATGACAAAATAGGAAAATGATGAATGTTGGAGAAGATGTGGGAGAGAAGGAAGACTAATTCATTGTTGGTGGAGCTGTGAGCTAATTCAACCATTCTGAAGAATAATTTGTAACTATGCCTAAAGGGCTACAAAAATGTGCATACCCTTTGACCCAGCAATATCCTTTCTAGGACTGTACTCCATAAAGTTTTAAAACAAGTCTTTAAAAGAAAAAGATAATATTGCCTTTGACTGCCATGTCTCTCTCCCCTTAGCAAACAAACCTAGTGTTTGCTGAATACAAAGATTTTTAGACTCTTTTATAAAAGTCTTCTTGTTATTGTAGTTGATTTTTATCACTTAGACTTTGGGTAGAAAGGTAGAAGTTTATCAACAGTGACTATGTCCTTTCTTCCTTTCATATCATATTCTTCATCTTCTCTAATATCTAGTAATATATCAGTTGAACTGGTTCACTGGTAGAATATGCTTCTCTCATTTTCATTGTTTTTTCTACTTTTGTACTGATTCTAGTCTTTGATTTAACAAGTCAATAATCTCACTATGTATGAACAGTTGATTCAAGAATTACTGCCTCATCAAAAATGTCATTTCCATTCTGTTAAAAAATAATTAATTTTTTTGTGATATGATTAAGTTATTACCATATCTAGCACCTTCTAATTCTCTTTCTAAGGAAAGTATTATATAGATATAAATAAATACCTAGAGATATGGAAATAGGCATAGAGATAGATATAGATAGATATTGAGAGAGATATAGGAGAATGCTGTATATCATGTTACTATGTGTCTACAAGTCTGGTTTCACTCAATCTATATTCTTTATATATAATTTTAATACATTTCTCATTATCCTCACCTACTTTTGTATTGAACTCAGCAAGTATCAAAGTATCTACTGATTTAATTTGAGAGGTCTGATCAATTTCTTTGTAGAATTCTTCTGCCTCTTTATATACTACAACAGATATTTGTATACAAGTTACAATCATTTTCATGGTGAACTTTTTGCAAATATTCCTCACAAACACTTCATTATGACATGACCAGGTATCCCAAGAAATACTGTTCCTTGTTACCTTTGATGCATGATAAAAGCAACTTTATTTCTTTAACAAGAATCTGAGATCCAGCCTTCCATTTACTGCTATATCCTTATTGCTTCTGATTTCCATTGCAGTGAGGACATCAAGATAAATTCAATTTAGTTTCTTTGGTAGGATGTCTACTTGTTGATCACTAGGTTAGAATTTCATGCTTAGAGTGCCAACAACTATGTCAAAGTTTATTGATGGTCCAAAACTAATCTTTAGCACCCTCTACCCTATTTTGAGCCATGTTACCAGTGTCACTGCAGAAGCAGAATAGGGTTTCATAGGTCACAGAGCCATATGATTTATTTTTATGAGTTGCCATAGCCTAAGAATTCATAACCACGTGGATAACCTAATAGTGATGAAATTCTCCATATTTACCTAGGTTGGGCCTTTAAGAGTAGAATTATAAGCAAAATGCCTAAGAATTTTTAAAATTTTTAATTAAATTTAAATTATTTTTTTAATTCTCAAATTTTGAAATTAGACACTTAAAAAGCCACAAATGACATAAGATCATATTGATCATTTTTATTCCAACAAGTAACTTTCAGCCAAACAGCATTTTGGTCATAATGTTGTAGACTTTGGGTAAAATAAATTTGATGTTAAAGTTTTCAAATCTCACAAGAAACTCAGTCCAACAATTTCACAATTGAATTGTCAATTTTCTGATGTAGGAAGTCATGAGTTTCAAGGGGAAACTGACATGGGGAGGTTTTAAGTCTGAGTATGCAGTATCAAGAGGCAACATTGTATCTCTCCAGAGCTATTAAATATATATTGTGAGTTCGTTACTGAATGGAGATAGGGAGACTACAGACTTTAAAAGTGAATACATGTGCACATATATGTACACACGTGTGTTTTCTGACTAGGATAGTCAGTACGCCAATAAAGAAAAACAGAAAGATATTATGCCCAGAATTAAATAGGCAGAGAAGAGAAAACTAGAAATCACAATAAAATTTACTTTAAAACACAAAGGAAAAGGGAGTGTTGAGAGGAAATATTATATATAAATAAGCACAAATAAAAAAGAGTACAATAAAGGAAAATAAAGTTAAGCTTAAAAGAAGACATAAATGAAATTAATAAGAAACAAGAGCCTTCAATTGCTTGTACAACAGTGAAAAAATCCTAATTAATAATGTTATCACTTTTGTTTTTGTGATACATTTGACCTCTAACTCATAGCAAACCCCTACAATTAAATCCATAAATATTCATAAGTGTTCAGCCTAACTACTCATATGGGGGAAAATGGATGAATAGAGAATGCCAGTTGTTCAGACTAGGATACTTGGATGGGCAATGCATATGGCTTCCAGGGGTGAAGAACCTGTGGTCTTAAGGCCATGTGTGGCCTGTAGGTTCTCAAATGGGACCTTTTCACTAAATCCAAATTAATTTGTTCTGTGATGTTTGGATTCAGTGAAAGGGTCATACTTGAGGACCTAAAGAGCACATATGGCCTCAAGGCTGCATGTTCCCCACCCCTGCCTTAGGCTGTGAGTAGCCAAATGTACTTGGGTCTGAGTCTAAAATGGAATAAGAAAAGGATAAAGGGTTTGATAATCTTTAGGAAATGACACGATAATTTAAAGTTTTCTTAGCCTCATTTTCCTTACTTGTAAAATGAAGGCAATAACACCTACCTCGTAGGGCTGTTGTGAAGACCAAATGAAATGTTATACATGAAGGTGCTTTGCAAGCTCATTGGTGCTGTGTAAATGTTCATTCATTAGTAATGCTTTGCTCAGTCCTAGACTAAGGAAAATAAGTGGATATGGCAAAGTGATCAATTAAAACTTCATGTAAGAAAAACACTTCACAATTAATAAAGCTATCTCAAACTGAAACAGGTGCTCCTAGGTTCCTCTTTACTCACTGTGGGACTTTATCTGTCATTTTGTAGAGAAGGTTATTGTTCAGCAGTGGCTTAGACCAAATGCCCTCTGACACCTCTTTGAATTCTGAGACTCTCCGGTAATAGAATCTATTAGCAACTTCTGTCATATTCTTTACATAAAAGTAATTCCATCACGATTCAGATATGCACAATTGAAAACAATTAGGAATTTTTCCTTATTTCAGAATATCAGTGGATCCGAAATGTCATCATCATTTTCACTTATCCTGTGTCTTTTTTGTGATCCACAGGGGGAGGAGGGGAAGGGAGAAAAGGGATCCATGATTGTTCCAGAGGTCTTTCTCTTGTCCCTTTGAACATTTCTTTAATACCAGTGCAGCACTTGAGCTTTCCATCTGTTGTGTCTCCTTCTCCCTACATGATTAGGCCATCTCTTTTTCCAATAATCCATGTCCTTGGGATCACTTACCCTATTGTTTATGAGTAATTCATCATTGGTAATGCCCTGCAACCTGATTTTAATGCACTATGCATCTTTCCACTGCTCTTTGGGTCTCTTATAATTGCAATTCTCCTGAGATTTTTGTGTTCTATGAATCCATAACCAGTGGAAGAATATTAAATTAGTTCATCATGGTATTTGTGTTGGATAGCTATTGCAGACAGACTATGAGTACACCTCAGAACTGAATGTGTGGGTGTGGGGCAGAGTTGAGCTGTACTTAGGTAATGTTCAGAGCTTGCAATGACCCTAAGCTTCTCATTGGCACAAAAGAATGCATCCTTAAAACATGTACAATTTCTTAGTAACAGTTTTCCCTTTTCCACTAAGTATAATCTAATAAAGAACAGTTC
Source organism: Bettongia penicillata ogilbyi (assembly GCA_023548195.1). Taxonomy (NCBI): domain Eukaryota; kingdom Metazoa; phylum Chordata; class Mammalia; order Diprotodontia; family Potoroidae; genus Bettongia; species Bettongia penicillata. The sequence continues at coordinate 4,721,952 of JAJHZJ010000025.1, read as the reverse complement.
TTTCTGACTTTTCTATTTTAAAAAACCACTCACATAGGATCTGGTAAAAAAAAAAATACAAGGCTATATTTTAATTGGTAATCACATTGGCCAAAGCCCAACGTTTGCTTTTACCTCCTTTTATAAGTAGTGATATAATAGCAGACCAAGGCAGAGGTGAAAAGAAGGAAGGAAACAAGCATTTATTAGGTGCCTACTATGTGTCAGGCACCATGTTAAGTGCTTTACAAAGATTAGCTGGTTCAATCCTCACAATAACCCTAAGGTGTAGGTACTGAGAGGAGAAAACAAGCTGAGAGGTTCAGTGACTTTCCCAGAGTGAAGTAGCTTAAGCCTTTCAGATGGGATTTGAAGTCAGGTCTTCCTGACTCTAGGCCTCATGCTCAATCCATTTGAGATTAACAGATGGTCATGTGCAAAGACCCCAGCACACACAGGAGGTCCTGCCTTACATGTTCTTTGATCTGCTTTTCTAAAAGGAAAGCAACTTTTGAGGGGTAAACAATCACTTTAATCAAGCACATGTATCATTCACTTAGTTCAGGGGAAAAAGCACCCTGAATTTCAGAGGAAATACAGGGAAATAATAATCAACAGAGAGGCCTTCCAATTATCTGACTGTAAGCAATGCATACAGCATAAGGAGATCCAACTGTCTGACCATACATACATAGTTACCAGAGAGAGAAGCACCAACATGTGGGTTTTCAAAGCCGGGGGCTCCTTGGCTGCCCAGAGTCTCATCTGACCAAACACTTTCAATGAGCCCCAAAGTAAAACCTCTCCTCAGACTATACTTTTCTGAGCCAGAGGACATCACAACCCTTGAGAACCAGTGCCACATTATAAAATTAACAAAAGGTACTTGAGGCTAATTAATTGGTGGGGAAGATCTAATTAACATTGCATCATGGTAACAAAAAGAGAACACTCTTGCCATGAAACTACCTACATGATGAGCTTCAAGCTCATGCAAATATTTCCCAAGCTATTTCACCTTTCAGAATGACTATGAGTCATATCCATGGTGTTGATGGAAAAGTTGATTAGACCTTAAATTCACAATCATATATGAAAGGTAATAGGGAAAACTCTCAGATATTTGCATTATCAGAGATTCATGCTGGGCCATCACAGCATGACTTTATTATTCCAGTCTCACAAGTACCAGAAAATGGTCTCCCTACCACAACAGAGGGCACCAAACATGTGACCTGGGGTGAATTATTTAACCACCTTTTGGTGGTTTCCTTATCTATAAAATTAGGAGTTGAATTAGATGGCTTTTAAGCTCCTTTCTAATGCTGAATCTATGATTTCAAGTATGCAAGTTGGATGGCATAGTAGTAGAACTCTGGGCCTGAAGTCTGGAAGACCTGAGTTCAAATCTGATCTCAGACATTTATTAACTCTGTGTCCCTGGGCAGGTCAGTTAAACTCTGCCTTAATTTCCTATGGGTACAATAATTGCACCTAGTTTTTTGTGAGGCACAAATGAGCTTATTCTATACCTTTTACTTGTATGATTATGCTTATTTGTTATAAGGTAGGGCTTTCATGGAGGAATAGAAAAATTAAGATAGTGGATAATGGGAAGGGAAGAAATGGGAAATGAAATGAGCAAGAATCAGTGATTTTGTTGGTGTGGGTTCACCTTCCATGCACAATAGAAACCCTTTACCTTTGTGGTCAGGTATGGCATGGTACAAAGAGTGTTGGATTTGCAGTCAGAGCACTATCCCACCTCTGATACTTACTGTCTTCTGTTGAGGAAAAAAACACTGAGGCCAAGCTCTAAGTCAATGACATTTTATTATAGAGTCCATGGTCCACTCTAATGAAGTGAATCTCAGATTTTTCTTATGATCTGAGATGCTGCTTCCCCCAGGGTCTTAGTTTTATAGAGCTTGATACCCTGACAATACAGGGAAAACAGACCAAAAATACAAAATCTCACCAGTTGATAGGCCTTGCCCATGATCCACTAGGAAGGTCTACACAAAATACATATGCCCATTAGTTGACAAAGGTAATAATGAGAAGACCTACCTTGACCTTTCAGGAGGTCCTGCCAAGCAAGCTAATGGGGTTGCACTGATGAGTGAACTCTAAAACACCTACATGGGCCGATGGGTCAGTAGAAGGGCAGGCAAAAGTCCTGCAATCAGGGTCACTTAAATGATACAAATGCTTATAATTAACTCCCCATGTTGTGTAATAGAGGGATGACAAGGGGCAGAGGGGCAATAAAAATAGCTGGGAGACTTTCCATGTAATTAAATCACTTTCACCACACTGGACTTGGTCACCATAACAAGAAAAACAAGGGTGGAGGGTCTCTAGTTAACTTCCCATGATTAAGCAAGTGAACTTACACTCTGTATTTCACAGTTTTAGGTCCTAATATGCAGAATTTTTAATGACTACCTCTATGGAATAACATCAGCTTGATTAATACAATGCAATAAAATAATGGTGCAATAAAATAAAAAATTATGCTAAAAATTCAACTTCATAGGTCATTTTTGGTTGCTTCTAGCCCCATAGATATTACCTGATACATGATGTAAATTTCTCACTGAATAAAGAATAGGTAGCACATTTATAAACATCTTTTTTCCATTTTTACAATTCTTAGTAGACTGCAAGTGCCCACAAATTCCCAGAAGTGATCTTCTCTCCTTATATCCCTTATCTTTTAACTGACAATTCATTCCTTTAAGACTGCTACATTGTGAGTCCTGAGGAGAAACACACATGCATGTACACATACACACATATACATCTATATATGCACATTTATGTATCAATGTTTATATACATATGTGTATATATTATATGTAATATATACACATGCATACATATATTCCACAAACTGATCCATATGGACAGTCCCAAATTAATTCTATCACATATAATTCATTTTCTTTTTCTTTTGTATTTTCAATTATGAATACAGCACCTGTTCCTATTAAAAATATTAGAAAGCATAGGAATAAATGGAGCTTTCCTTAAAATAAGTAGTATCTGTCTAATAACCATCTGCAAGCATTATCTGTATAATGATAAACTAGACACGTTCCCAGTAAAATCAGTGGTGAAACAAGGAAGCCCATTATCACCACTGTTATTTAATATTTTACTAGAAATGTTAACTATAGCAATAAGATAAGAAAAAGAAATTGAAGGAGTTAGAATAGGCAAAGAGGAAACAAAATTGTCACTCTTTGCAGATGATATGATGCTATACTCAGGAAATCCTAGTCGATCAAGTGAAAAACTGCTTGAAATAATGAACAACTTTAGCAAAGTTGCAGGATTTAAAATAAGCCCGCATAAATCATCAGCATTTCTATATATTACCAAGAAAGCCCAGAAACAAGAAATAGAAAGAGAAATTTCATTTAAAATAACTGCAGACAACATAAAATACTCTGGAGTCTATCTGCCAAGAAAAACCCAGAAACTATACAAACACAATGACAGAACATTTTCCACAAAAGTTACATCAGATCTAAACAGTTGGAAAAAACATCAAATTGCTCATGAGTAGGTTGAACTAATAAAATAAAAATGACAATTCTACCTAAATTAATTTACTTATTCAGTGCCATACCAATCAAATTACAAAAACAATTATTTGATAGAGCTAGACAAAATAGTAAAATTCATCTGGAAGAACGAAAGGTCAAGAATATTAAAGGAATTAATTTAAAAAAATACAAAGGTAGGTGGTCTAGCTATAGCAGATATAAAACCATATCATAAAAGCAGCAATCAACAAAACTATTTGGTACTAGCTAAGAAATAGTGGTGGATAAGTACAGTAGATTAGGTACACATGACAGCAGTAAATGACTAGTAATTCACTGTTTGATAAACCTAAATATTCCATCTTCTATAATAAAAACTCACTATTTGACAAAAACTATTGGGAAAACTGGAAAGTAGCAAGGCAGAAATTGGGCATACACCAATATCTCACATTGTATACCAAGATAAGGTCAAAATGGGCACATAATTTAAATGTAACAGCTGATACCATAAGCAAATTAGGAGAGTAAGGAATAGTTTACCTGTCAGACCTATAGAGAAGGGAAGAATTTATGACCAAACAAGAGATAGAGAGCATTATGAAATGCAAATTAGGTTATTTAATTATATTAAACTAAAAAGGTTTTGCATAAACAAAACCAATGCAACCAAGATTAGAAAGAAAGCTGAGAAACAATTTTTATAGCAAGTATCTCAGATAAAGGTTTTATTTTTCGAATATATAGAGAACTGAGTCAAATTTATAAGAATACAAATCACTCAATAACTGGAAATGGTCAAAGGATTTCAGATTAAGAAAGCAAAGCTGTAGAAACAGTCATAGGAAAAAATGCTCTAAATTACTTTTGATTAGAGAAATGAAAATTAAAACAACTGAGGTACCATCTCACACCAATTAGATTGGCTAATATGACAGAAAAAGAAAGTGATAAATGTTGGAGAAAAGGTGGGAAAATTGGAAAGTAAAAGCTTTGTTGGTGGAGTTGTGAAATGATCCAACCATTCCAGACAACAATTTGGAACTATGCCCAAAGGTCAATCAAATTATGCATACCTTTTGATTCAACAATACCACTACTAGGTCTGTAAAAAAAAGACCTACATGTGCACAAATATTTATAGCAGCTCTTTTTGTGGTCACAAACAATTGGAAATTGAGGGGATGCCCTTCAACTGGGGAATGGCTAAACAAGTTGTTCTATATCAATGTAATGGAATACTGTTGTGCTATAAGACATGATGAGCCAGAAAATTTCTGAAAAACCTGGAAAGACTTAAATGAACGGATGTTGAGCAAAGCGAGCAGAACCAGGAGAACATTGTACACAGTAACAATAGTATTGTGTGATGATCAGCTATCATTGACTTAGCTCTTCTCAGCAATCCAATAATCTAAGATAATTCTAAAAGACTCATAATCAATAATTCTATACACATCCCAGAGAAAGAACTAATGAAGTCTGAATGTAGATCAAAGCATACTCTTTTCACTTTGGGTTTTTTTCATGGTTTTGCCTTTTGTTCTATTTCTTCTTTTTCAATATGACTAATATAGAAATACGTTTTATATGATTCCACATGTATAACATATACCTGATTACTTTCTATCTTGTGGAGGAGGGAAGAAGGAAGGGATGATGAGAGGAAAGGAAAAAAATTGGAACGCAAAATCTTTCAAAAGATGAATATCAAAAATTGTATTTACATCTAATTGGAAAAGATAAAATATAATTACTTTTTTAAAATACTAGAGATGTTAAAGTATAAAGAGGCAGGTGGTGGTACAGTGCATACAGTGCTGGATCTGGAATCAGGATAGCATGAATTTAAGTCTGACCTCAGACACTAGTATATGACATCAAGTAAGTCACTTAAACTCTGTCTCAGTTTCCTCATCTATAAAATGGGGATAATAATGGCCTCTACCTTTCAGGATTATTGTTAGGTCAAATGAGTATTTGTACAGAATTTAACATAGTACCTGGCACCTAGTAGGTAGTATATAAATACTAGGGAGAAGGAAAAAAAAGGAGTGGAGGATCTTATAAAAATTCCTGAAGGAAAGGTAAGATTCCAATATAGCACAGTGTTCTCCTAACAGCTTTCCTTTGGGTCAGTATACCAGGAGAAACACATGCTCAAATCAGAGAAGTTTCCTGGGGAATCCAGAGAATGAAAACATGTTGTTCCCAAGCCTCAGAAGTTTACCTGCATAAGAACATCACTCAGCAATCAAATCAGCTAAAAAGCATCAGTTACAGCTAACTTAATTATACAGTCATCATTCTTCTTCCTCCTTAAATATTTCATTTGCAGGAAGTGGCATCATTACAAGTAAACTGCAGAACCATACTTCAGCTCAGCTGCTGACAGTCCTGCTGCTTAGGGTGTCAATCAAGTTTCTTTTTGACACATTGACATCTTGATATCGATCTTGACTGGCATACTGATACTGATCTCAATATTCACAATACACCTATGGGGCAGTATTCTCAGTTTTGTTGCTATCACCAAAATGGATTTGATTATGTTAACACAACTGGGAAGATTGCTTATCAATGCTTAATTTTTTTCTTCTTTCAGTTAATAAGTGATGCAGCGACATTTTAGATTCTGTTTCATTGTTAAAGTTATGTCTCCCTCAAGGTTTAATGGCTCCTCTATGACCACCACCCCCACCAAAAGAAGAAAGGCTAATTTTCTGGATTCCATTTATTAAAATTTTAGACTTTTTGTTATTTCATAGGTTGAAAAACATAGGACTTTGAAACTCTGTGTGGTACAGTGGGAAAATCTGGAGTCAAGGGATTTGGATTAAAATTCCTGTTTTACTACTTACTTCTTATGACTCTGGAAAGGTCATGACCTCTCCAAGATTTATTCTTCTAATCTGTAAAAAGAGAGGACTGGACTAGATGACCTCTAAATTCTTTCTAGTGCTGAAGTTTTGATTCTCCACTTCACTGTCATCTTCAGCTCATCACTTTCACTCACTCCACATATCCAGATCTCAACTTTTGTTATTTCTATCTTTACCACATGTCTTGTATATGTCTGCCTCTCTTCACTCACATAGCCCTAATTCAGGTGGTGCAGTGGATGCAGCGCTGGGACATTAGGAAGACTTGAATTCAAATATGGCCTCAAACATCTACTAGCTGTGAAACCCTAGGCAAGTCACTTAACTTCTGTTTACCTTGATTTCCTCAACCATAAATGGGGATAAGAGTCATAAAGCTCTTAGCCCAATGCCTGACAAATAGTAGGTGCTATATAGACACATTCCCTTTTCCTTCCCATAATGAGAAGCAGTCTTCTTCTAGTTAGATCCCAGCCCCAAAGTGTATGAATGTTAATTCATTCTGTAGTCACAATCCTTCTCTAATCTTCTACCTACTATAATCATGACCTATAATCTCCCAAGACTCCCTATCACTCTATAAAATCATGGTTGCTTTTAAAATGTCCAGTGGGCTAACCCCATTAAATATCTGCCCTCATGACCTGTGCACTACAGACAAAATTCCATGTCTCTGATTTCTCAAATCTGGGCCTTCTTCTTGCCTCTAAGCTTTTACACAAGTTAACAGCCTTTTTTTCCATCTGCCCCCAACAGATTCCCCCATTAGTTGCTTTTATGCAGATCTTTGTTATCAGCACATTTACTTAAATATTATATCAATACCTTTATATTTATATTAATCATTTCCCTTGGAGTCACAGAGTCAGATATTACTGAAACAACTTAACAAGAAATCATTTTCCTCAGTAGACTGTAATTTACTGGAAGCACTGATAGCCTTCAATATATGTACCTTATTCTATATCCCTCCAACATGACATAGTACACTAGTATGTACTAGGCAAAAGATCTGTGATTTCATCAAAATGAGAGTTCTAAGTCATGACTAAAAAGACAAGACCTAGGGAATTACCTTAAGTAACTGAAGTGGCTTCTCCAGGGTCACATTATTAATAAATATCAGAGGCGAAATTTAAACCCAGGTCTTACTGACTACAAAGTGGTCACTATATACAAAAAGCCAAATTGCCTCTATTTCAATCAATGAAAACATTTATTGAGCACCTACTATATACCAGCTATTGTGTTAAGTTTTGAGGATAGAAATACAAATGAAAATAAAGACAAGCCGGGTTCTCAAGTAGCTTACAATGGATCAAAGGGAAGACAACACACCAAAGTAAGGGGCAGGAGAGACACCAACTACTGGGACATGTTGGAGTGTTTCAAAGAAGTTCAAAAGTATATTCAAAAGTATGAACCTTTGAAAAGGTATGAAATTGGGAGAAAAACTGTGCTGAGTTCCCTTTTTAAAAAGAAGGCCAGTGCTCAAATAACACTTGGAGTAATGTTCACAAGAGCTAGCCCAAGAGTCAGGAAGATTTATCCACATGAGAATCCCTTTTAATATGAAATTTGTTGTCCTGGGCAAGTGTTCTGTGCTCTCAGTGCTCCAGACAGCTCTCTAAGGATACAAATGGTAGGAGAGCCAAATATGCATATTTGGCTGAAAGTTTCTTATTCTAGTGGAATGACAGGTCTGGAAAACACACACATACACACACAAACACACACAAAATTTCCAGTTTTATCAAGCTCTGAATTTTTAAAGGTCTCTACATTTAATCAAAACTATTTAAAAGCATGCACTCATTCAAGTTGTTCCAAATCCTAACATTATGAAAACAAAGAAATTAATTGAACATTAACCAACAGGCTTTTATTTTTTCCAGATAATTTTGCTGTGTGCCATTAAATGTATGCATCATTATTATGATCAAGGGTAAAGATTTCTTTCAGGATTTTTAGCAGCAGTAAGGCCTGTTTCCAATACTTGAAAGGCTAGGCTTCTTTGCTGAAATGATGTCTTTAATCACGTGTGTGGATGGGCCCTCAAAGTGGGGAAGATTCATTCATGAGCCTAAGGAAAGGCTAGAATGTGATCAATAAGGGAAGCCCAACATAATGGCAACCAGATTTGTTCCAAAATTTATTCTCGGTTCTCTCAAATCTATTCAGAGAAATCCAGACAAACAAATTCCTTAAGGAAGTCCATTCTCACCTAAATGAATGACACATGAGAATCTGCAAATAAGCAGACTATAATGATTCATGCAATGGGACAGAAAAAGGGCTGAGGCTCAGCTTCCAATAACATATGGTTCCTTTGAAAGTTTGCCACTTCGGCATTTAAATAAAACCCTGAGCAAATAAATCCAGAAGCTGCAACAGTGGCACCAATGCAAACAATAACCAGCAAGGCTGGTGATCCTTCCTGGGCTTCCTATAATGGGCTACATGAGTTTTACTAGAAAAATAAAGCTGCTTTTAATTGCCGGCAGCTGCTGTGGGCATGGGGAGAGATGTGGTTATTATGAAGCTGACATAGCTCCCAGAATTGGACAATGTGTCCCTGAGCCCTGATGCATTCAGAACAGGGATAGAATCCAGGTGCTGTCACATGACCCTGTCTGTGTCAAATTGTGATGCAAATATAAGCATGGCGGTGCAACTCTACCCTCTTCCATATGATTGCCTTCCATAGCTCATAGTCAAGGTTTCTATTCCAACAACCTTGCTTCTTAGCCTCTTATGAGGGAAATGGTTTCAACTACATAGTAATGATGGCAAAGTAGCCAGAAGTCCAAAGTGGGGAAAATGGAATTTCATAGCAGAGTGAGGGGCTGTAGTGGATAGAACACTGCGCCTGGAGTCAGAAAGACCTGAGTTCAAATCTAGCCTCAGGCATTTACTAGCTGTTTGACTCTAGCAAGTCATTTAACCCTGGTTGCTTCAGTTTCTTCATCCATAAAATGAGTTAAAGAAGGAAATGGTAAACCACTCCAGTACTTTGCCAAGAAAAACCTAAATGGGATCACAGAGAGTCAACTGAACAACTAAAAGCCCTTTATGCAAAAATATCTGACATTATAGCCATCTTCAAATGTAACATTATCGGCAATGACCTAACATCAGAAATTGTGAATCTGGGTCCCCATTAATAAAAAGTGTAACAGGTATGCTAGGCACATTGGCACACACCTATGATCCCTGCTATGGAGAAGACGGAGGCTGGTAGTTATCTTGAACTCAGACTTTCTGAACTGCAGTGGGTTAAGATGATGGGGCATTCCTGCTAAGTCCAAAGTCAGCATGGCAAACCCAAGTGGAAAGGGGACCATCAGATTGCCTAGGGATGAATAAACTGCCCTCGATCAGAAACAGAGAAGGTCAAGGCTCATTTGCCAATCAGTAGTGGGATCAGACACATGAGTAACCCTTGCACCTCCAGCCTGGGAAAGATGGAGGACCTGGTTTCAAAGGTGAAAAAAGTATATGAAGTCATATAAATGTCCTGAATTATGATTTGAAATTTTATCCACAAGACTATTTTAGTAAGTAGGTAGAACTAAGTTAAAGTTGTAAAGTATTAAAAATCGATTAAAAACCAGATGAGTTTTCATTTTAAATCACGTAACATATATAACATGCTCATAGGCTAAAAAAGTGTTTGTACAAAACCTCTACCTTCCTTGACAAAACTTGTCAAGTTGCTTCACTTGTTTCAATTCGTCTGCATGCTTTAAGTGTAGAAGTTTCTCATTTCCTCTTCAAAATCATATCAATGCATTTAAGCAAAGACCATGAGCAGCAATCATAATGGGAATTATGTGGCAATCATAAACATGAGCCCCAAACCAACTGGGAACCAATAGAAAAAGAAGATGAAGCTAGAAAGTCTGCTGGAACCTAATCTCTGATTTGTAAATTTCTGTTTTAGGTATGGACATTAGAATTTCACTTTAGTCTCAAAGTAAGTCAACAGCTATCCTAAAGTTTTTGCTTTCATTCTTTTTATATATCTCTTATGTATATTATACTTTCCTAGGTTCAAAAATTGTGATACCTTGAAAATTTTGCCAACAAATATGATATCCTTATTTGACTTTAAACACAAATGTCCTTAGGGCTCTATTTATATCAGAGTTTCTCTGGAAAAAGAAATATGAAAATGGATAAATTTTAAATTTGCTGCCTCTGGAAATGTCTAATTTTCCTGATTGTATATATAGGAGAAAAAACCCACCCCTAATTGCTACAATCCTCCCAATTTAAGATCAATGTACAAACATAAATTAATGCAGCTTTTCCTACAATTATTATTCTGTAACTAAATACAGAAAACATGAAACAAGCATAGTTGTTAGTATGTAAACCCTTAAGAAGATAGGTACTGTATGGCCACATTTGTACTTTTAATATTTATAAAGAAAAAAATATTGATAAGGATTCAGTCAGGCTCAGACTGAATTGGAAGAGACAGTGTGATGTAATAGAAGAAAATGTACAATTCAGCATCAGATAATTCAGATTCCCTCCCTAGCTCTGCCCACCAACTAGCTCCGGTGAGCGTGTGTGTGTGTGTGTGCGTCTGTGTCTGTGTGTGTCTGTGTCTGCATCTGCGTCTGCATCTGTGTCTGTGTGTGTGTCTGTGTCTGTGTCTGTGTGTGTCTGTGTGTGTGTCTGTGTGTCTGTGTCTGCGTCTGTGTCTGTGTCTGCATCTGTGTCTGTGTGTGTCTGTGTCTGTGTCTGTGTCTGTGTCTGTGTGTGTGTGCGTCTGTGTCTGTGTGTCTGTGTGTGTGTCTGTGTCTGTGTGTGTGTCTGTGTCTGCGCCTGTGTCTGTGTGTGTCTGTGTCTGCATCTGTGTCTGTGTGTGTCTGTGTGTGTGTGTCTGTGTCTGTGTGTGTCTGTGTGTGTCTGTGTGTGTGTCTGTGTCTGTGTCTGCGTCTGTGTCTGTGTGTGTCTGTGTGTGTGTCTGTGTGTGTGTGCGTGTCTGTGTGTCTGTGTCTGCGTCTGTGTCTGTGTCTGTGTCTGCGTCTGTGTCTGTGTGTGTCTGTGTCTGCATCTGTGTCTGTGTCTGCGTCTGTGTGTGTGTGTCTGTGTGTGTGTGTGTCTGTGTGTGTCTGTGTCTGCGTCTGTGTCTGTGTCTGTGTCTGCATCTGTGTCTGTGTGTGTCTGTGTGTGTCTGTGTCTGCATCTGTGTCTGTGTGTGTCTGTGTGTGTCTGTGTGTGTGTGTCTGTGTCTGCGTCTGTGTCTGTGTGTGTGTCTGTGTCTGCATCTGTGTCTGTGTGTGTCTGTGTCTGTGTGTCTGTGTGTGTGTCTGTGTGTCTGTGTCTGTGTCTGCGTCTGTGTCTGCGTCTGTGTCTGCGTGTGTGTCTGTGTCTGCATCTGTGTCTGCGTGTGTCTGTGTGTGTGTGTAGGAATACAAGAGTTGGTGTGGTTTCATCACCTATATGTACACAAGTCTCACCATTTTTAACATTATAAATCCATCACCAAAGGGGTGATAACACTAATGGAACCTCCAAACAGAGACCAATTGTGTATTTGTATACTTGATATAAGACATTCTCAGTCTGTTCACAAAAAATCCTACACATCTCCCAGAGGACTTTCCAGGCACTACTGAGCAAGATCACAGGCAGTAGTGACCTGTGCTGGTCCCTGTCTTAAACTGTCCCTGGTTGTGTGTTTTGAGTTCTTATCTTTGGAGTTACCTGACTTCTACATGGGGAAACTGGGCTCCCTAGTGCTACCAATCTACCCCCATCTCAGATTCCTTAAAAAACAACTCTATGTTCAGTTTTAGTCTGAAAGATCATCCCAGTCAAATAGAAGTAAAAAAGAAAAATGTTATTGGCATATAAATATTAATCAGATATGGATCAGATTATTTTATTCCCACATAGAAAAAGGAATACTAAGCAGCAATGAATCATGCAATGATTACAGTCAATTAAGAGCCCTTGTTGAGATGTTTCCAAACGGTTCCTTGGACAAGGGCTGCTAATTAGCCATTATGAATTTCATGTCCACTGAGTACAGCTGCATCAGAACTTTTGTAGCCTCTTGTACATCATCACTTTTTCCAGTTCCTCAGACAACCAGAAGGTTCTTTGTCATTCCACCTCTACCAGGTGCTCATGGTCTGAAGACGGCTTACCAAGCCTCCATATATTAAGCTAAAATCATACAAAGAATATTTCATCTACTCTGTATAACCCAGCAGGATGAAAAATCTGCACAGGCTCCAAGGAATGGTCCCTCATTGGCTAACTCTCCACTCCACTATACTGAATACTCATAATCCCCAAACTTCATGAACAAAACTCTTCAAAATAAATAGAGATATCTGACTAAGGAGATCCAAAATAATATGGAAAAAAAGTAAGAAATTTATCACTCCTTTTGCCCTACTATCGGTGATGCTTTCAAGGAGTGTACAGAGAATGAGCTGACATAGTAACCCTTTTATTCAAATATAAAAAGCAGTTATTTTATTCACCAGGAGTAACAGAATGATCCCAGGACATTGAACCTTGTTGAAAACGATGAGAAAATGGTGTAATTAATGATAAAAACTAATAATAATAATGCCACTCTCTCAGTCTATCCTCTCTCTCCTCAGTTCACTGCTAAACTATTGAAAGATCAGTCTATACTCACCGTTTCTACTGGCATGTTACCCACTTCATTCCCCTCTGGGCTTTGCTCCTGCAGCTGTATCTTTTATCTCCACCATGACCCAGGAGCCATCTCACCCTGGAATATCACTCTAGCCCATGACCTGAAGATCCTCCTATCCCTGTCTTCTCTTCCTTTCAATCAGTCAGTTCTACTTACAACTACAATATTAAGGAGAGTCTACCATGTTCACTCCTACATTTCTTTCTGGGTTCCATTCCAGACTCTGGACATTTTTTTTCTCCCACCAGGACCTCTTTGTGATTCTTTGCTTTTTTAAGTTCCTTTAGGTATTGTCTTAGTCTATAAAAATGTAATCTCTTTGAGAGAAGAGTCTATCTTTTTTTTTTTTGGAGGGGGCTTTCTATTTGTTCCCAACCCTTAGCTTGGCAAAATTCCTGGCATATAGTAAGCACTTAATAAGTACTTGTTGATGTGGCTTGACTTGCTGATATCTGACCTCAAAACTTCTACAGTCTATGTCTAACATACCTATCCAGGTACTTCATGCTACAAGGCCTGTTCTTATTTTAAATTTCAAAGCAACTTAACTTTTCTCTATCCCTCATTAATGTAATTCTCCTCCTTCATGTCTCAGCTCAGATTTTACTTCCTTTATAATATTCCCTCTGTCTCTTTCTTTGTTTCAGTATCTCTCTCTCTCTCTCTCTCTCTCTCTCTCTCTCTCTCTCTCTCTCTCTCGCTCTCGCTCTCTCTCTCTTTCTCTGTTTCATTATCTGTGAATGTCTCTCTGTCTTTCTCTTTCTCTGTCTGTCAGTCTATCTCTACCTCTGTGTCTGTCTCTCTTTGTATGTTGCTCTGTATCTCTGTCTCTATCTCTCTGTCTGTCTGTCTCTGTCTCTCTCTCTTCCTCCCCTCCACTACCTTTGCACTTCTCTTACTTTCTCTTCTACGATAGTTCTCCATGTACTTGTCTATCTTCCTATTTCCTTGTAAGTTCCCTGAGAACAGGGTCAGTGTCACATTTATCTTTGTATCCATAATACCAAACACACCCTCATACACACAGTAGGTATTTAAGAAATGCTTGCTTATTGACATGTTTGGCATCTAGTGTCATGGTCTGTCCCTTTCTTCAGATCTCAAATAAAACTGTGTAGCTTCTTTAGAGATAAGACATCTTATTCACAATTCAGTACTTAAGGATTAATTTGAATTTCATATCAGAAAGTGTTCCAGTGTTTTGCTTAGACAAGGAAAAATAAAAATGTGAAGCATATGCAGAGATAATATTGGAGGGCAGGGGTCATGATAATTTTTCTCCCATCTTCATGATCTAGGAGACTTTCATGGCAATCAGTTTATTTCCTGCAAGTTCAATAGCTGAACACTAAATAATATTTGGGGAAAGTGGCATTAAGCCTTAGATACGACATGAAGAATGCCACTTTTGTCTCTATTTAGTTCTTAACCGTGGGTCCCCCAGCTAACTCCTGATAGGCATGAATCATCTCTACAAACCTCCATCAAAGTCCTACTTCAGTGCTTTCCCTTGGCATAGTGACGGTCTTGAGTTATCTAAGCTAGCAGAATGAAAATTCTGATCAATTCAACTCAGCTGAAAAGGATTCATTTATGAGCCAGGAGATGTACTGGATGTCTATTGTCTAAAGGGTCAGCCAATCAGTCAGTTAATAAAAACTTATTAAGCAACTACTATGTGTCAGGCACTGTGCTAAATGTTGGGGATACAAAAAAAAGGTGAAAAGAGGCCCTCGAGGAGCTCCCAATTTAATGGGGAAGACCACAAGAAAACAAATGCATACAAGCACACTATATACAGAATACACAGGAAATGATTACAGAGTGATGGTGCTAGAATTAAGAGAGGTGAAGAAGGGCTTCATGGAGAAGATGGGATTGAAGTTGGGACTTAAAGGAAGCCAGAAGAAGGCAATAATCAGGGATGAGGAGGGAGAGCTGTCCAGGAAAGAGGGACAGCCAGAGACCAGTATAGAGAAGGACATGTGGGTTCCTCATCAGGTTAGCCTCAGAGAGATGAATTATTTGGCCATAGTGACTCTCAAAGACCATTAATTAAATTAAATTAAAGAAGTTCCTGTCTATGTCTTTGAAAATAATACTGGCATTTGTTTGAAAAAATTAAAATATTGAGCATAGGCATAAGGCAAATAGTGTTTGCCAAAGTGTTTTTCCCCTTTCCAGCAGCAGAGATGGCAATTTTATCCTATGTAGATTTCACACTGTCATGATTTTATTATCCTAATGGAATTAGCTTCAAGATCTTTTAAGGAGTTTCTAAGGACATTACCTACCATTTATCTTACTTGCCAAAAGGAAATAGAATCATAGCAAGATGTCCCATAGAAAGCATCTAGTAAAATTAAGCCTTAAATTCCAAAGTATTATTGGTTGTTATCACTGCAGAAGATTATAGGATTTTTAGAGCTGAGGCACCATAGATATTCTCTAAGATCACAGAAACATGGATTTAGAGTCATAAAGAACCTTAGAAATCCTCTAGCTCAGCTCTCTCCTTTTGCAGATGAGAAACCCTGGCCTAGAGAAATCTGATCATGTCACCCCACTGATCAGTAAACTCAGGGAACTCCCTATTATTGGTCTCTAAAATCAACATATAAATTCCCTTTTAATATTTAAGTCTCTTTACAAATTTGGCACTTTCCTACCTCTCCATTCTTCTCATACTGTATTAGGCTCCTCACACCAGACTGATCATGAGCCCTCACATGCACAACCCTCTATCTCTTTTCTTTGTACCTCTGTTATGCCTGAAATACCTCTTAAAAGGCCTCAAGTCCCAGCTCAAGTGCCAACTTCTTCATGAAGCCCAGCTGCTAGTGCCTTCCCCTCCAAAATTCCCTTATATTTGTTTTCTTTTATTTTATTCTGAACTTAAGAAATAAAACAAACATTTCTGTAACATAGTAGAATAAAAAAAACATGAAACTGCAAATCTGTTATGTACAACTTGCTATTCCTTTAAATATATAATAAAGATATCATGTAACTTTCTTTTTTTCCTTTCATTTTCTCCCTTCCACCACTCCCAGCCCTAGAGATGGCTACCATTAAACACATTCTATACATACTTCTATTTATCATTTTTTTTCTCTGGAAGTAGATAGTGTCTTCCTTCATAGGTTCTTTGTAGTTGATTTTAGTATTTATACTCAGAATAACAGTCATTCATAGTTATTCTTCAAAAATAGTCATGTTATAGATGCACCATTCCTTGGTTCCACTCATTTCACTGTGCATTATTTCGTGCAAGTCTATCCATGTTTTTCTAAGATCATCGAACTCATCATTTCTTGGAGTACAGTATATTCCATCACAATCATAAACCACAACTTCTTCAGCCATTCCCCAACTAACAGTCATCCCTGCAATTTCCACTTCCTTGCCACCACAAAGAGAGATTCTATAAATATTTTGGAATATATGGGTCCTTCTTTTTCCTTAATCATCTTGAGAAACAGATCTAGTCATGAAATTCCTGGGTCAAAGGGTATAGGCAGTTCAATAACTCTTTGGGGAAAATTCCAGATTCCTTTCTAAAATGGTTGGATCAGTTCACAGTTCTACTAACAATGAATTAGTGTTTCAATTTTTCCACATTTCCTCCAACATTTGTCATTTTCACCTTCAATCATTTTAGCCAATATGATAAGGGTAAAATGAAATCTCAATGTTACTTAATTTGCATTTCTCCAAACAGTAATTATTTAAAGCATTTTTCCATGTGATTAATTATAAATTGTACTGATTTCATCAGTGGAAAACTGCTTATTTATATGTTTTGACTATTTTTAGTTGGAGAATGACTCATATTCTTGTATATTTGACGAAGTCCTTTATATATTTGAGATATGAAACCTTTAGCTAAGAATATGTCATAAAAAAATTTTCCCCAATTTTCTGCTATCCTTCTGACCTTGGCTACAAAAACTTTCTAATCTAATAGAATCAAAATCATCCATTTTGTACCTCACAGTGTTTCTTATCACTTATTTATTCATAAATTATTCATCTTTCCATAAGTCTGATAGGTAATATATTCCATGTTCTTCAAAATTTTTTTTACAGTATCTTTCTTTATATCTAGGTCATGTTTTTATATATTCTGGCTATACTTACGTGTGTACATATAATCTTTCCCACTAGAATGTGAGCTCTTTGAGAGTAAGTACTATTTCAATTTTGCCTCTGTATTGTCATGACTGAAACAACTGAATAACAATTATTTAGTTCCAAATCCAGCATTCTTTCCGCTATACCATAGGACCTGGACACCATTTTCCATCTTTCTAGTCACAATGATTAACATTGTATCTTGAACAGAATAAACATTTAGTCTTCTACTAGGCAAACATTTCAAGATTTGTAATTTAGTTTGGAAATAGAATAAGATCAGTTCTCTCAATAATAAGAAATTAGGAAATACTCTTCTTCCTGTTCCTCAAATTCAAATCAATATACATGATTAATGTTTTTTAAAACTAAAGTACAATATAATAAGCAATCTCATTTGGGAGGGGAAAAAAAGTCTACCTGAAGTACTTTTCATGCTTAAGGAATAAGCTTAAAGAATGTTGAACTCAGTAAAACTCACTATCTGCAATACAAAAAACACGGAATGCAATAAACATATTAAAATAGTTGACTTTAAGAAATGACAAATTGGCAGAAAAGCCTGGAAAGACTTACATGAACTGATGCTGAGTAAAGTGAGCAGAACCAGGAGAACATTACATACAGTAACAGCTACAATGTGCAAGGAATGTTTTTGATAGACTTAGCCCTTCACAGCAGTGCAAGGACCTAAAACATTTCAAAGAACTCATAATGCAAAATGCCATCCGCATCTAGAGAAAGAGCTATGGAGCTGGAACTATGAAGCAGAGTTTTCTCTCTTTTGTTGTGTTTGGTTTTGTTTACTTTTTCTTATGGTTTCTCCCACTTGTTTTAATTCTTCTATGCAACATGACTAATGTTAAAATGTGTTTAGTAAGAATGTATGTGTACAGCCCATATAGGATTACATGCCATCTTGGGGAGGGAGGAGAGAGGGAAGGGAAGAAAATTTAAAACTCATGGAAGGGATTGTTGAAAATTGAAAATGAATAAATAAATAAATTTTGGGAGATAAAATAAAATGGATGGCTTTAAGGAAAGAAAAACCACAGATCAATTTAGTGAGGGAGAAAAAATAGTAGAAGTTGCTTGGCATCTCTCCCTCAACAGAATTCCCACTATTAAGCTGTATAAGACCAAAAAAGTCAACAGTTATTGCAGCTACCACCCGAACTTTCAGAAGCAGAAATATTGGAAAAAGAAATTGTCATTAGAAAAAAAGAGCTTATGAAAATGTTTGTCATTTATTTTTCTGGTCTTCTCATTTTCTCTCCCAACCCCCATTCCTCCTCTGACATACTATTTGACCCAGTTAGACTGGCTTGTTGGCTGCTCTCAAGGCCCAGACTTCCATCTCTCACCTTTGATGACTTTTTCCAGGCTGGTCTCCATGTTCCCCACATTTCCTTTGTCTCCTCACTTCTGCCTCTCAGAATTCTTAGTTTCCTCCAAAGCACAGCTCAGGCATTATCACCTGTAAAGCCTTTTCTGTGCTGTCCCTCCTGAATATGTGTGTATGTATGTGTGTGTGTGTGTGTGTGTGTGTAATATATATATATATATATATTATATATGTTTCCGTTTCTATACATATTTTGTATCCCAACCCTCAGTAGCAGAGAAATCCCTTGCCTTGGAGGCAAGCACTGTTTTCGTGGTTATTGGGATGGGGGGAGGGTTGTATTCAAGCATTTAGCTCATTATATCTGACTCTTCATGATCTCATTTGACATTTTCTTGCCAAAATGGTTTGCCATTTCCCTCTCCAGCTAATTTTACAGATAAGGAAACTGAGGTAGACAGCAGTTAAGTGACTTCCCCAGGGCCACATAGCTAGTAAGTATCTGAGGCTGGATTTGAACTCAGGTCTTCCTGACTCTAGGGCCAGCATTCTATCCACTGCACCAACTAGCTGCCCAAGCAATCTAACATACTCCCTTTAACAAAGTAGGTGCTTAATGCATATTTGTTGAATTGAATTGATTCTTAATACTTATCAATAAATTCTTTTTAAACAGAGTCAGAAGGTCAGATAATCCCTGAATGGAGTTTTTTCATCTCAGCAACTGGGAGCATGTACAATTTTTATAGATTACAGCACCATTTTCCAAACTGTTTATGTGGGAGGGAAAACTTCCTATGACTGCTCGCCATCCGGTGTTGCGTGGGAAGCAAAAATGAGTTAATGGAAAGAGCCCCATATTTGGAACATCATGCCTGGGAGTTGGACCCTGACTACCCTCATTTCTTGTTGTGTGACCTTTGGTCAGTTATTTGCCTCTGAATTTCAGCTTTATCGTGTAAATAATGTCTAAATAATAACACACAAATGTAAATAAATGTAGATGATGCCAACATTTGTGCTGCCTACCTCACAGGGTTATGAGGAACAGATTAGACATGCATGCAAAGTTCTTTGTAAACCTTAAAGCACTTGTAGAAATGTTAGTTATTATTACCATCCAAGGTTAAACTGCTGAAGCCACCAAGTATCGCAAGAACTGTCCACGCCTTTGAAATAAATGTCAATTTGCATTTATCAATAAGGAGACTCAGATTATTGAAAAACTCAACAACATCAAAATTATCAACAAGAGGAAGCAGAGAGAGAAAGCCATATTTTACATGTGTAAAAATCTACGTAGAATGAGTATTTCAGTATGCTTGATTTGGCATCTACAATACCTGGAGGGAAAGAATCCCACTTTCATCCCTTACTAGCCATGTGACCATGGGCAAGCTATTTAATATCTCTGAGCCCTACATGTCTTTTAAGACTCATCCACTAAGTTATAAGTGCATTATGATCCATTTATAATCCGCAGGTTGGTCATTTCCTATTTACTCTCTATATAACTTATTTGTACATAGTTGTTTGCACGGTGTCTCCCCATGGAAAAGACTGTCTTTTGTATTTCTAGGGCTTTTTTTTTCTTTGTAGGGCTTATCACAGTGCCTGGAACATAGTAGGCAGTTAATAAATGCTTGTTGCCTGACTGGCAGACCAAGGGGAAAAAATTGAGAGTAGGGAGTACCATTAAGAATGCAATTCTCAGGGCAACTAGATGGCACAGTGAATGGTACATTGGCGCTGGAGTCAGGAGGACCTGAGTTCAAATCTGACCTCAAACAAGGCACTTATTAGCTATGTGACCATGGGCAAGTCACTTAACCCCAATTGCTTGCCTTGCTCCCTACAAAAAAGAATGTAATTCTCTTCATGGAAGATAACAGCTGGGACAATTTATTACAAAATCTAGCAGCAATGAAATAGACATGGGATACACACTACTGATAATGTTTTTGTTGTCGAGAAAGGTGGATCCAACTTAAATACCCAAGGGATAGAAATGTCTGGTTTTCCTTGAATAGATGATACTGATAAACATTGATGATGGCCTTTCTCTCTCAAGTGTGATATTAGGAAAAGAACATGACAAATCAACAGCTCAAACAAGTGTACTACCCAGAGGCAAGAATAAAACTAGAGGTAGAGAAAACATACATTTCAAAAAAGTAATAATAAAATGTCCAGTTTGTCTCAAACTCTAAAAAGCTATAATTTTCCATCTAAATTGTTAAATATTGATACAATCTTTGGCAAACAAACAGCATGAGATGGCTAAGGAACACAGTGCCAACCCAAGAGCACTTTATTGGGAGTTCTAGCTCTGCTGGACCCTAACAGGCTTGAGTAAGTAGGCCTTGGATGATACCTTTGGAAGTTAGCATTCTGCTAACTCAGAATCCTTATCCAGCCAAGAATCATCAGCATTTTCTTCAGTGTTGCCAATTTCCCTTCAGGTAATGCCAGATTTCTTGGGTGGAATGACAGAACTCAACAGCAGGTACAGAGTGAAACCCAGGATAATGAAAGCCAGGGACAGCGAAGGGCAGCCCTGAGAGGCAGGGGTCAGCTTCGAGTGTAGATTCTCATTAGTTAATGCTCTTCAGGCAACCTGACTAATGTCCCTGAGATAGTGACTGGCCAAGCACTCACTTAGCAAAGATTCTAATCACCACAATAATAACCATAAGCTTATTTATTAGAAGGCAGGATGTCTGCTCTGAAAGAAGGGAAAGGTTTGGTGCTTTGGCAGGTGATTTGAATATGAAGTCATCAGGACCTCCTGAATGGTCAGAAAAGACCAAGATGAGTTTGAAGGCAGAAGAAAGGAGGAACTGGAACTTGTCTTAGGCAGAGATGATATATATTGGGTCACAGAGTTGGGATGTAGCAGAGATGAGACTCAAACCCAGGTCTTCCTGACATTTGAATAGATCTATCATCACTTTGCAACATCATTTTACTTTTTTTAACATATAGGATCAGAATATGTGAATATACATACATATGTACATGCATATACATATATATGTATATACCCATATTCTCACATGCATGCTTAAGACATATTATATATAGTGTATATGGCTATTTATATATAAACATGCCCCCCCCCAAAAAAAAAGACAGTGTGCCATAAAGGACAGAGATCTGCCCTCTATGTCAAGAAGACCCAGGTTCATAGCTCTAATTTATACTAATGGCTTCCCATTTTATTGGTTGCTGTTTTTTTTTCCGCAAAAAGTAACTCCTATTTTATTTATTAATTCAATGGTTTTCTTACACTCAATTCTATTTATCTCATTTTTAATTTTTTTAGGATTTCAAATCTAGTGTCTAATTGGGGATTTTTAGTTTGTTGTTTTTCTTTTTTTTTATTGAATACCCAATTCATTAATCTCTTCTTTCTCTATTTTATTGATGTAAACATTCAGAGATAAACACTTTCCTCTGATTACTGCTTTTGCTATATGCCATGAGCTTTAATATGTTGTCTCATTATTGTCATTCTCTTTAATTAAATTATTGTTTCTATGATGTGCTCTTTAACCTATTCCTTTTATAAGATCAGGTTGTTCAGTCTCCAATTAGTTGGTAATCTATGTTTCCATGATCCCTTATTGAATATAATTTTTGCTGTATTGTGATCTGAAAAGGATGCTTTTAATGTTTTGCTTTTCTGCAACTATAAAATTTTATGCCCTAATATATGCTCAGTCTTTTTAAAAGTACCATGAACCACTGAGATAAAAGTATATTCCTTTCTATTCTCATTCAATTCACTCCAGATAGCTATCATATCTACATTATATAAAATTCTGTTCACTTCCTTGACTGTTCTTATTTTTTTTCATTAGATTTATCTAGTTCTGACAAGGGAAGTTTAAAGTCCCCCTCAATTAGCTCTGTGATCAAGGGCAAGTCAGCTAAAATTTTAGTGCCTCAACCAACCAAGTAAGAAAACAAACTGCAGAGCATGGCCCCATTTTCATAGGGAGAGGGACCTTCTTTACCGGAAGTGCCTATGTCTAGTCCAAATAAATATTTGTACATGGAGCCTTTGCTGATCTCCCCTAACTAAAGTGTTTTCTCCTTGAAATGACTATATATATACACACATATATGCATACACATACACACATAGATATATGTGTCTATACATGTGTTTCTGTATATGTATATGGTTCTGTATGAACATGTAGTCTCTCAAGTGCTAATTAATATCAGAGAATGGAATAGATATGGGAAGGGGTGAGAGGAAGGGACCTAACAACAATGACTAGAGAAAAGTCCAATATTCCAAGGAGGAACTGGACTTTCTACCATTCCATACAAGTTATGTATTCACAATCAAGTCAAGGGAATGCCTTAACACATTTTTCCCATAGATGTTAAGTTTTAAATGTGGCAAGTACGAATAGCCAACCTTTCTGCTCTGGGAACACGTACCTAGTTGCTCTGACAGACTGGGTGGAAGATTGCCTGTAAAAGAAGCAATGTCTGTTAAGTGCTCTACAAAACTTAAATCACCATATAAATGTTAACTACTATTATAAATAATGTAAAAATCTTAAAGTTAAGGACCTGCAACCTCTAATTGCTGTTGGTTAGTCTTTCAGTTGTATCTGACTTTGTATGACCCCCATGAATTTGGTGCATGGGATTTTCTTGGCAAAGACACTGTAGTTATTTTCCATTTCCTTTTCCATTTTATAGATGAGGCACTGAGGCAAATAGAGGTTAAATGACTTGCCTAGGGTCATATAGCTAAGAATTGTGTTAGGGAGGAGATCAATGACTTGAGCATGGAGCTGAAAAAGCTAGAAAAAGAATAAATTGAAAATCCCCAACTAAATACCAAATTAGAAATACTGAAAACCAAAGGAGAGATTAGTAAAATTGAAATTAAGAAAACTATTGAATTAATAAATAAAACCAATACTTGGTTTTATGAAAAAACTGATAAAATTGATAAACTTTCATCAATTTGATTTAAAAAAAGAAAGAAGAAAATCAAATTACTAATATCAAAAATGAAAGAGCTGAACTCACCTCCAATGAGGAGGAAATTAAAACAATAATTAGAAATTAATTTGCCCAAATTTATGCCCACAAATTCGATAATCTAAATGAGATAAATGAGTATTTTAAAAAATACAAATTGCCCAGATTAACAGAAGAGGAAGTTGAATACTTAAACAACCCCATCTCAGAAAGAGAAATTGAACAAGTCATCAATGAACTCCCTAGGAAAAAAATCTCCAGAGCCAGATGGATTTACAAGTGAATTCTATCAAACATGTAAAGAACAGTTAATTCCACTACTATTTAGAATATTTTTGAAAATTGGGGAAGAAGGAGTCCTCCCAAATTCTTTCTATGATACAAATATTGTTTTGATACCTAAACCAGGAAGAAACAAAACAGAGAAAGAAAATTATAGACCAATTTCTCTAATGAATATAGATGCAAAAACTTTAAATAACATTTTAGCGAAATGAATTCAGCATCTTATCACATGAATAATACATTATGACAAGGTAGGATTCATACCAGGAATGCAGGGCTGGTTCAATATTAGGAAAACTATTAGCATTATCGATCATATCAACAACAAAACTAACAAAAACCACATGATTATCTCAATAGATGCAGAAAAAGCTTTCAACAAAATACAACACCCATTCCTATTAAAAACACTGGAGAACATAGGAATCATAAAATCATAAGCAGTATCTACCTAAAACCTTCAGCAAGCTTTATATGCAATGGAGATAAGCTAGAGGCATTTCCAATAAGGTCAGGGGTGAAACAAGGATGTCCATTATCACCACTATTACTCAATATGGTACTAGAAATGTTAGCTGTAGCAATTGAACAAGATAAAGAAATTGAAGGAATAAGAATAGGCAAAGAAGAAACTAAGCTATCACTCTTTGCAAATGATATGATGATATACTTAGAGAATCCCAGAGATTCAAGTAAAAAACTACTTGAAATAATAAACAACTTTGGCAAAGTTTCAGGTTACAAAATTAACCCGCGCAGATCTTCTGCATTCCTATATATTAGCCACAAAGTCTAACAGCAAGAGATAAAAAGACAAATCCCACTTAAAACTAGGGTAAACACTATAAAATACTTGGGAGTTTACTTGCCAAAATAAACCCAGGGACTATATGAACACAATTACAAGACACTTTTTGCATAAATAAAGTCAGAGAGTTTTTTCTGGTAGACTTGGAACTTCATAACAACACAAGAACTTTAAAAAAAAAAAATTCCCAATGGTCTTCTAAGGCAAAATGCCTTCCACCCTCAGAGAAAGAACTATGGAATTCATTCGCAGAATGTAGCAGATCTTGTGTGTGTGTGTATGTGTGTGTGTGTGTACGTGTGTATATGTGTGTGTGTATTATGTTTTGATTTGTTATATGATTTCTTCCATTTATTTTAGTTCGTTTACACAGCATGGCTATAGTGAAAACATATTCAATGGGAAAATATGTGTAGATCCTATATAGAATTGTATACTGTCTTGGGGAGGGATGAGGGTGGTGGGGAATAGGTAAGGGGGAAAAATCTAAGTTTTATGGTAGTGATTGTAGAACTTTGTCTTAGGTCAGATTTGAACTCAGATTTTCCTTACTCCAGGCACTGTACTCTATCCACAGCACCACCTAGCTGCCCCTGCCTCATAGCTAGCAATTCATAAAATTCAACATTTGCTAAGTACCTATTATATGTACTAGGCTTTTCAAAATGCATCTAATGGCTGTATACTAATTATCTATTAAGCAATATGGGCGCTCTCTCATTGTCATCTATCACTAGCGTGGCATAGTGGAAAGACAAAGGACAACTGGAAATTGCAGGGATGCCATCAATTGGAGAAAGACTGAATAAGTTGTGGCATGTAGCTGTGATGGAATACTACTGGGCTATAAGAAATGATGAGCTCAATGATTTTAGAAAAATACGGACAGACTTAGATTAAATAATGAAAAGCAAAATGATCAGGACCAAGAACACACTTCATACAGTAAGAGCAATATTGTTTTAAGAATGACTTTGAGTGAATAAGTCATTTTTGACTGTTATAAATACCCAAATTAACTCTAAAGGACTTATAGAGAAAGACACTATCTGCATCCAGAGAAAGAACTGATAAATAGAAGTACATATAGAATGATATATGTATGTGTATAAATATATATACACACAAATGTATGTGTGTGTCTAATGGTAGTCATCCCTGAGGTGAAGGGGGAGAGAGAGAAAAAAAGGGGGTAGGAAATTTACAAAATAACTTTGTTCTGTATTTCAAAGGAATAGTAAATTGTACATAGTGAATTTACAATCTTTTCATTGTACTATGTTATGGGAATGTTGTTTTATTGCATAAATTTAAAAATTAAACAATTTTAAGTGTTAAACAAAATAGAAGACGAGACTTCAAGTCCTTAACCCCCCATTCACTTACTGTGAGTTCACAGGCAGCTTATTTAACATTTGAGCTTCCATTTTCCATCTGTAAAATGAGATAGTGATGAACCATCTTATGGGCTGTTCTGATTGGTGAGTCACTGGACAGAGCTGCCATTTCCTGAGGCCCTAGTCATGCTCACTCCACTCTCCATTCAACCAACTCTGTACAACTCCCTCTTCTCCCCAGCAGCCTTGCTCCTTTGTAGGGGCCATCTCTCTCCTCCCTGCCCCCTTTCCATATAATCTTTACATTTTCTCTTCTTCTAGTGGAATGCCAATTTTTTAAGAGCAAGAACCATTTTATTTTCTTGTATCCCCCTGAGTTTAACACAAGGACTGTTACATAATAAGAGCTTAATAAATATTCTATCTAGCTGTAAACTGTAAAATATTATAGAAACAGGATCTATGATCATATTTTTGGTAATGAAATAATCAAGACAATGATAATAATCTTGCTCTGAAGAAAATGATGGCAGTGTAATGCTATGAAATTAATAGAAATAAACCACTTTTATTTTATGTATGTTACATAAGAGTTGTAGCAACTGCAGTGACTGAATTCAGGCAGGATTCAATTCAATGAAGTCTGAATTGTGACTCAGGTCTAGAAGAGAAAAAATATACATGGCTTAGGGGAAAGGAAGGATGATACGTTCAGGCCAAGAAAATGACACAAAATCTGACACATGAGCAACCAATCAGTCAAAAAGCATTTATTAGGCACCATGTGCCAGGTGCCCCACTACATGCTAGGGATACAAGAAAGGCAAAAGACAGTCAATGACCTTGTAGAACTCATAGTTTAATGGGAGAGACAACATGCAAATAAATATGTACAAAAAGCCATACACAGAATAAACAGGAAACAACTCTGTCCATGGTGGCCTGATATTTGATGCATATTTCCCAGAGCCATGGGATCATCTAAAGTATTTGGCCACTCAAACGCTTTAAGGAATCATTTACGTTGTTTTAAAACAGCAAGAAGGCAGTGCCCAAATATCTCATTTTCTGAATTACTCACATAGTCATTTAGCTCCTATCAGTAGTTTCCTAACTCCCATTAATAAATAAAAACTATGTGGTTCTTGCCCAAGTCATTATTGTTTGTCCTTTGTTTTTGAAGAAGACAGATGATATCGCAAGAATGATGTCTTGACTTTCAGTGAATTGGATGTGAGTGGGGCACAAGTAGGCAAAGTCATCAGCCTCACTCTCTCCTCTAGAGTCCTCAAAGTCCAGGGGCAAGAGAAAGGTCCAGATGACAGGTAGCAGCCCAGGATGCAACCATAAAGCAAAAGAAAATAAATCTTTCCAGGAGTTGTTGAAAGAATATTGATTGTTCTCTAAAGGAGGATGTGCCAAAGCCCAGGCCTCCTATTCCATTGGCAAGGGTGGAGTTTGTTTCTGTGTATGCTTCTTTTACTGAATTTAAAGTGACTTATTTAGAAGGGTACTCCATGCAAATGAGTTGGAGAATGAGTGAATGAGTACTAGTTTATTAATATAATGGAATATTATTGTGCAATAAAAATCAATGCAAGGAATTTAAAGAAACAAGAAAGATTTATATGAATTGATGCAAAGTGAGGTAAGCAAAAACAGAAAAAACAGATGCACAACAATTATAGTAATTTAAAATTAAAACAATACTATAAGGCATACTAACTCAAATTAATTGCAATGACCAATATTAGTCTTCTAGGACAGATGCTAAAATACACTTCTTTCCTCCCTGAAGAGAGTTAGGGGATTATAGGCACAGTGCTATACTTTTTGTAAGACATAATTGTCTCGGGGTTTTTTGCACTTTTTTTTCTTTATTAAAAGAGAAGATTCAGTAACTGAGGGCATGGCAGTAGACTGGGAAAATTAATGCCATGTTAAAAAGGCATCCATAAAACAAATTAAAAAGGTACCCACCAAACACTTATTCTTTAATCATTTGAGGGGAAGGGAATGAAAAATACACAGAATGTAATATATAATCCTTTATTAAACAAACAAAAATTTCATTCAGGATCCTCACATTTGTATACATTGAAAAGTCCCCTATAAATACAGGTTTAAGCTCAAGTCCTGACTCTGATACTGAAAAAACCCTATGTAAATTTCTGCAAATAACTTCAGATATATGGGCCTCACTTTCCTCGTCTGTAAAATGAAAGGTTAGCTTAGATGACCTCCAGCTCTAAAATTATGAGCCATCTATGATGCAGGCATGAGACCTCCAGAATGGCAAGTTCAAATCTTTTTTTATAAGGTATTTCTTGGGCCACAGCCATGACAGTGACAGGTGGGGTCGGGCTGAGAGCAGCGGGGCCACTGGCCTGGGCACGCTCTCTTCTCCTGGGACCCCTGTCCTCAGATAGTTCCCCCACCCTACCCCCCCACCCCCACCCCCTGCCGCTACTCTCCAGGAGGGTCAGGGCATAACGTGGCCCTACAAGTCATCCACAATGTCTGTGTCTGGACAGACAGAGTTCCACAAAACTAGTCACTTCTTTAGTGACAAAAATCAGTCGAGTAGAAAGAACAAAACTAAATGAAGAATTCCTAGAAATGCAAAGGAGAACAGAGGTAACCAATAAAGCAGTTGTAGACCTTACAAAACGCACTGAGTATCTTCAGCCAAATCCAGCATACAGAAGGAAGCTAGGAATGCAGAATACTATGTCCAGGATCACAGGACAGATAGGAACCTCAGGATACCCACAGCCTGAAGAGTTATTTGGGGAGTCCATGCTGCAATATGGAACAGCGCTTGGAGAAGATGCCATGTTTGGCCAAGCATTGTTGAATATCATTGAATCGATGAAGCTGATGGCTGATGTGAAAGATTCTTTTGATATCAATGTGAAACAAAACTTTATTGACCCGCTACAGTTATTACAAGAGAGAGATTTAAGAGAGATTGGGCATCATTTGAAAAAGCTGCAAGGCCATTGTTTGGACTAGGATTATAGAAAGAGACCAGTTTCTAGGATATCGGGTGAAGAATTACGAAAAGCAACAAAAAAAAGATTGATTAGTCAGAGGAGTTGTCTAGAAAATGCATGCTTAATTTGTCAGAAAAGACTATACAGCAAGTTAGCCAGTTGACAGTATTTATAGATGCCATGCTAGATTACCACAAACAATTCAGAGACATTTTACAGGAACTGCATAGAAAGTTACAGCACTGAATACATATATCAACTATTTTCTCTAAATACAATTACAAGCCAAAGATTGTATTCAAGACTTTTAATGTTGACAATGAGTACAATCAAATTTCATTCCATTCTCCAGTGGATTCAGGTCCTCCACTTCTACCGGATCATCCACGCTGTGGTGGTCTCTTTGACTTTGTTCATGAAAATGGAGAACTTGGGTTTAAAGTGGGGGACATTATTATGTTGACAAGTCAAATAGATGAAAACTGTTATGAAGGAATATTCCAGGGGCGATCCATCTTCTTTGCTATTAATTATGTCTCTGTGCTAGTGCCTTTGCCTTATTAAGTTAGTCACTCCAGCTGTGGACCTCAGTTTGTGACTAAAATGATTTCCCCCAAGTATTGTCTCAGTGTGGCATTCTGTGAAAGCCCTGATATATTTGACTGACTAAATGACTTTTGTATGTGTGTTCTCTTTTTAATGAGTTTTGCATTACATTTGTATAAATATTTTACTCTTTTGGCCACTTAGAAGTGCAATGTTTTTTCTCTTCAAGGTCACTGGTTAGATGTGCATGGATCCTGTGTTTTTCTTTGTTTGTTTGTTTTATTGTATCCATTGCAGAAATTATTGGCTGGTTTTCACTGTCTGTTAGATGCAATGACTCTTAAAAACACAAAATATGAAGCTAAAAAACCAATGTTTCCAAGTTACTGAGGCAATTGAGTTACAATGTAACTTATCTATTAACAGGCTAGTAAATATTGTTTGTTCTGTGTAGTCAAAAATCAAAATTTGGTGTCCTCAGTATGAAGATGCTTTTGTACAGAATACAGTCCGCAGTTGGGAGCCTATTCCAGCTTACTGAGGCTGACCAAGCTTAATAAATATTAGAGAAAACAAAAATAATAAATAAATACAAGATAGTTTTAATGCCTCTTTGATACTACAATATCTTCTTCAGAATAGAACAGTACTATGTTCAGATACTACAGTACCTTCTTCACTTTTTCCCTATGCATAGAATTGCCAAGATAGATGGAAATCCTTTGTAAGTGTATGGGGAGGAATGCCATAGAGATAATTCATCATTTGGGCAAGGGGTTAGACTAGTTTCTTTCTAATGTTCCTTACAACTCTAGATTTCATGATTTCATGGTATACCTTTATCAATTTAATTTTTTTTTCAAGTACCAACTAGGCAATTCCTAAGGTTGTTGAGAAAATTGTATGAGAAAGAAAGCAGCTTTTATCAGAGTACTTTCCAGCAGGAAAATTAGCTTCAAGAGAAAGCTTCATTGACCCTCCAGATCAATGTTTATCTCTTCTACCATGAAATCAACTATAACTTCCTTGGGCAATTACGGTGCAATGAGAGAAACTGTTCTTGAGGTGAATAGATTTAATTTGATGAAAACAGCACAAATTCTATCTGACATAAATTCTCATTAAACTTTGACTTCAGATTGTAATCAGAAAAACAAACTCTCCTCAAGCTATAGAAAATGATCAACCTGTTGTTTCTTCATTTGTTTTCAGAGGGAAGCCACTCAAGAGAAGGATAAAATTACTTTGAACTTGATTTTTCCCCCTAAAGCTTATGCCAAGGGTATTGCTTTGTGTTCAGATAAAACCCTGGATTTGGCACAGCCTTTTATCTGTCAGGAGTGTTGGCCATAGAGTGCTACAGGGGATATTCAGTGGAAATTTTTCCTTTTCATATAAGACAATCAGTGAACACTGTTGTTTTCAAATAGCCTATGATTTCCAATAATGGGAATCTATTTTGTTTGGCTATGTATATTTGTAACAAGGCTTTTCTTTTTTTCTTTTTTTCTTTTTTCCTTTTATTTTCAGTCACAGGCAAGAAAAAGAAATGCTTTTTAATCTAAAAAATTAATTTACAAAAGAAAAACTCCTGTTATTTCCTAGTTTAAGCATTCTAATTTAATGACCTGCCTTTGTATAGAGGTGGTCCTGGAATTCAAAGGCTATGTCCACAAAGCACAAGATTAGACAAGTCTTGTAAAATTAAAGTGTATTCCAATCTGATGCCATATTTCAGTACAAGAAATATTTGTTAACCAAGCACAGGGAAGACCCTGTATTAGACACTAGTGATACAAAGACATATAAAATCAAGGTCGTAAGACTTTTTACTTTGTCTTTCTACAGAACTTGGTATTGTTTCATAGGCTTATGGGCAGGCTAAGTATTGCAACCCTAAAGGGCTAGGAGAAATTTTCCCCCTGCTCAACTTAGTGTAACCATATTATATAAATACATTATCATTACCTTCATTGTCTTCCACATCTGTAGTACCCCTATTGGTTTTCGTCTTCTCAACATAGTTCAAAAACTGATCAAATGTTCAGAACTTGCCCAGTTCAGTGGATAACTTGGCTATGTAAGGCACTCTTTATTCCATCCATAATATGTCTTTTCCCTTGCAGCTACAAGTAATGAATGATTTTAAGCTAAGCTAAGAAAATGCAGAATACTACACTTTACTTCTTTTATAGACAAGGGTAAAACAATTTCTGTCCTCAAGGAATTTAAATCATATTGGGCAATATAACAGACACTCAGATAAAAAATGTAAACCACAAACTAAACACAAAGTGAATTCTGAATAATTTCAAAGTGGAGCATGGCATCTCAGAGAATCAGGAAAGCTTCTTGCTTCTGAAGTGAGCCCAGAAAAAAGCAAGGAATTCTAAGAGGCAAAAATGAAAGGAAATATATTCTGAGTATAGGAAACAGTCTGAGTAAAGGCTTTGGGGTAGGTGATGGCATGTTGCACATGGAGAACTACAATTCTGTCAATTTGTCTAGAAATTAGTGTTTGAGGAAGAAAAATGTTACATATCTGGAAAGGTAGACTAGAACCAGTAACAAAGGGCTTCAAATGTCAAATAAAGGAATTTGTAGTTTATCCTAGAGGCACTAGGGAGCCATTGTAGTTTCTTCAGAGGAAAAGTGAAAAATTATGAGAATTGTGCTGTAGAAACATAATTTTGGCAGCTTTGTGGAGGATAGTTTGGAGAGGGGAGAGATTTAAAGCCATTAGACCAATTAAAATATTCTGTTACAACATTCTATTGTAATAGACTATTCTAGTTGGAAAGTAATGAGTTATTGAATTAGGGTAAAAGTCATACAAGTAGAGAAAAGGAGATAGATATGAGAGATATTGTAGAGGTAAAATAGACAGTCCTTGGCAGCTGGTTGAATGTAGTAGCCAGGGAATGGTAAGAGCCATGGATGACACCTCAGTTATGTATCCAGGTTATTGGTAGAACCATCAATGGAAAGAGGGATGTTGGGGAGAGAGTTACCTATTGGGAGGAAACATAATGAGCTCAATTTTGGACATGTTGACTTGGAGTTGCCTATACTGTTTTTCGTTCTTCATTTCCAAAGAGGACCATGATGTCAGGAAGGTGATGCCATGACTTGGGCATGAACTGGATTTAAGTGAAGGCTGTCCATGCAGTCACCAGCCTCACTTTCTCCTCCAGAGCCATCTGGGTCCAGGGGCAAGATATAGATCAGTACAAGTGGACATGGCCCCTAAGTTGCCTATAGGATACAGAAGAATGTGAAAAACAGGCCTTTGTAGATACGAAATTGGAGTTCAAAAGAGAAATGAACGCTGAATATGTAAATTTGAGTGAATAAAAATCATCCATGAACCCACGGGAGTTGATAAGTTCCCTGAGAGACGGTGTAGAAATAGAACAGAGCTATGGTGAACATCCAAACTTAAAGACATGAATGAAGATCTAGGAAAGGAGACTGGGAAGTCACAGACAAATGAATAACCAGAATATTGAGCAGATTCATGGAAACCCCAGGGAATTGGGTATCCAGGAGGGTAGCCCACAATATCAAAAATCTCAGAGTAGTCACAAAATATAAGAATTGAGAAAAAAAAGATCCATTAGATTTAGGAATTTGGGAGCTTTGGAAAGAGCAGCTACAGTCAAGTA
The DNA here is from genome assembly GCA_023548195.1 of Bettongia penicillata ogilbyi. Taxonomy (NCBI): domain Eukaryota; kingdom Metazoa; phylum Chordata; class Mammalia; order Diprotodontia; family Potoroidae; genus Bettongia; species Bettongia penicillata. Next base: position 4,688,720 of record JAJHZJ010000025.1, on the reverse strand, counting down.
GTGTGGTGGGAAGCCAGATAAGTAGGGGTCAATAAATGAGTAGGGAAGTAGAGACAATGATTGTAGAACAGTGTTCTGGGAACCTGGCTATACTGTCACACCACCATCCTTATGTAAATGTTATCACCTCTAACAATTGACTTCTAGCTGTTCCCCTGTACTCCCTTCTCTACTCAGCTGGGCAAGTCATTTTCTTAAAACACATGTGACCACATCACTTCCTGCCTAATAAACTGCAGTGGCTATATGATTGCCAGGATAAAATATAAAATCCTCTAATTGGCATTTTATTTATTTGTTCATTTTAGTTTTCAATATTCACTTTTAGAAGATTTTGAGTTCAAATTTCCTTCCTCTCCTGCTCCCTCCCCAAGACAGGCATGCAATCTGATATAGGCTATACATATACAATCATATCTAATTATCATTTAAGACCCTTCACAACCTAGTTCTTTCCTTTTTGTTGTCATTCAGCTATATCCACCTCTTCATCACCCCATTTGGGATTTTCTTGGCAAAGATACTTCAGTGGTTTGCTATTTCCTTTAGTTCATTTTACAGATGAGAAAACTGAGGCAAACAGAGTCAAATGATTTGCCCAGGATCACACAGCTAGTGTCTGAGGTCAGATTTGAACTCAGGTCTTCCTGATACCTGGCATGGCACTCTACCCACTGTACCACCAAGCTGCCTGTCTATTTCCCACCTTTCCAATATTCTTAATTTTATTCACTTTCAACAACTACAACAACAACCATCCAATTACACTTGTCTATTTTTTTCTCCCACACACATTCCATCTCCATCTCTCTCTTCTTTGTCCTTCCTCATCTCCCCTTAGCTGTCTTCAAGATTCAGCATCAATCCCATCTTCCAGAGGAGGCCTTTCTCTCATGAGCTGCTGGTGGGTATCTTAACTCTGAGGTTGCTTTCCACCTATTCTGTAAATTCTATAGTCTATAAATTCTATATTCTATAAATTCTGTATTCTATAAATTCTATATTCTATAAATATGTCCTGACATAACTAGCTATATATGGTGTCTCTTCCTTGAAGAGAAGGACCATCTACCTTTAGTATTTAGCCCAGCTGTTGGCACTTAGTAAGAAATTAATAAATTGACTGAGTGACTAACGGACTATTCATGAATTACTAAGATGTGGTGGGAGTTGTGAACTACCTTCCTGGAGGAACCTAACCCTTGGAGGGGAGGTATTACTTTTATACAATGACTGAGATGCTCAGAGATTACAACTAAATCTTCTAGGCATGTATAAAGCCATTATAGAACCAAGAACCTCATGGTCAGCCCTCCTGTTTCTTCTTAGTCAGAAAGTACAACATCCTCCCCATTTCAGTAAAAAATAAAACTTCTACTATCCTAAAAGAACCCCCCCCATCACCACATCCTTCAACCGTACCATTTACTCAAACTACTTCTCTTGCTTTCTCCACCCTTTCACAATCCAGTTTACCTAAGGAGCTTGCTACACACACTTGCTTCCATTTTCCCACCACCTACTTGTTTCTAAGTCCCTTAAAATTTGACTTACATACATACAACCTGAATAAAACTGTTCCCTCAAAGGTTTTCAATAATTGTTCTATGTCCTTCCTGAACCCCTTCATCTACTTTAACCTCTGTTCCATTTGATATTTTTTAAATCTTTCCTATTGGCAATGAGGGCCACCTAAGTGGCAAATCTTCCTGAGTTTAAATCTGGACTCATACCCTTATTAGTTGTGTTACTATGGACAAATCACTTAACCCTGTTTGCCTCAGCTTTCTCACTATAAAATGATCTGGAGAAGGAAATGGCAAACCATTAAAGTGATGATCCAAATGGGGTCACAAAGAATCAGACACCACTGAAAGGACTGAACAATCAAAGAATTGGCAAAGAACTGGAAAGAAAGAAGGTGCCCCTCATAAGAGAACAGCTATCTGAACTGTATTGAGTCATGTAATGGAACATTACTGTGACATAAAAAAAAAACCACACAATGCAGTGGAAATAGCACTAAGTCTGACATTAGGAAGTCTCATCTTAGTGAGTTCCAATCCAAACTCAGACACTAACTAGTTGGGTGACCCTGAGCAAGTAACTTAACTCTATTTGTCTCAGTTTTCTCATTGGTAAAATGAACTGGAGATGAAATGGCAAACCACTTCAGTATCATTATCAAGAAAACCTCAAATGGGATTACAAAGACTCAGACACAACAGAACAATAACAAGCCAGGCTTCAGCAATATGTGAACCAAGAATTATCAGAAGAACATATTGGTTTTCAAAAAGGCAGAGGAATCAGAGACCAAATTGCCAACATTCACTGGACTGTGGAGAAAGCAAGGGAGTTTCAAAAAAAATCTACTTCTGCTTCCTTGACTACACTAAAGCTTTTGACGGTGTGGATCACAACAAAATGTGTAAGCCTTTAAAGAGATGGTAGTACCAAATCATCTTGCTTGTCTCCTGAGGAGCCTGTATATGGACCAAGAAGCAACATTTAGAATCAAACATGAAAATAATTTATTTAATATTGGAAAAGGAATATGACAAGTCTATATGCATTGTCACTTTATTTATTTAACTTGTATGCAGAGTACATCATGGGAACTGACAGACTGGATGAATCAAAAGCTGGAATCAAGGTTGCTGGGAGAAATATCAACAATCTCAAATGTGCATACAACACTACTCTGATGACAGAAAGTGAAGAGGAATTAAGAGGGTTCTTAATGAGGGTGAAAGAGGATAATATAAAAGCTGGCAACTGGTCCCATTGCTTCCTGGCAAATAGAGGGAGAAGAAATGAAAGCAAAGTGAGATTTTATATTCTTGGGCTCACAGATCACTGCAGATGGCAGCTGAAGCCTTGAAATTAAAAGATGCTTTCTCCTTGGAAATAAAGCTATGACAAATCTAGACAGCATACTAAAAAGCAGAGCCATCACCTTTCTGACAAAGGTCTTTATAGTCAAAGTTTGGTTTTTCAGTTAGCAATGTAAGACTGTGAAAGTTAGACTATAAGGAAAACTGAGCACCACAGAATCAGTGTTCTCAAACTATGGTTCTAGAGAAGACTTTTAAGACTAACTGGACAGAAAGGAGACCAAATTGGTAAATGCGTAAAGAAATTAATTCAGGCTAGAAGGTCAAATACTGAAGCTGGAGCTCAGACACTTCAGTCCCATAATGAGAACACGGGAATCATAGGAAAAATCCCTGCTACTGGGAATAAATGAAGGCAAAATAAAAAGGGAATGGCAGAGGATGAGATGGACAGAGTGTCATGGAAAGAATAAACATAAACTTGGATAGACTGTGGGAGATAGTGGAAGACAGAAGGGCCTGGCATACTGTGACGCTGGGGTCAAAAAGAGGGAAACACCTAAACAACTGAAGGAACAACAACCATGGAATTAATTATATGATACCCTGTAACAGTTATTTCTGGATATAGGTATACATATATGTATATATGTATGTATACACATATGTATACACATATAATCTCTAATATGGGATTATGAGCTCTTTGAGGAAGGAGAAGGTAGGGAAAGAAGTTTTAGCCATTTTTTCATTCCCAGCAAATATAACCCATATAGGCATAGAATAAATAGTTGGTGAATGTATAAATGGTTGAATTAATAACACCTATAAAATGATGCGAAATTGTTCTCTAGGTCCAAGGATTCAGGACATGTTTCTGTAAGAATGAGCTTCCAAAAAAAAAGTAATATATATAAAAAGAAATTGTCCTTGAATTACAGATTACATAACACAAAAATGTTGAGAGCACCGAACGTATGCATTGTTCAAGAGGCCATTTTTTTCCTATCCCAATCAGATTTAGTAAATGGGAGAGAATAGTTAGAAACACTTTCCTAGCATCTCAGCAGAGCTGAATCTCCCAGAACATGAAATATTCTGTCATGCCTAGATAAAAGGAAAGAGTCCTGACACTCCTTTCTTACAAAGACTCTGGAAACCTCTGAAGAATCAGAGCAACAGGAGATGCTACTGCTTCATAATCAAGAAAAAACTGGCAAAAATTCCTTATTTTTAATCTAGCACAGGTTGAGAGAGAGCCACAGCTGTTACCACCTGGCAGCTGTCTAGATTTAGGGAAACAAATTGTAGCACCAGACCCATCCCCCAGGGAAAATAGCTTTTGCAATCCTATCACAAAAATCATCATTGCAATTAGTGCTCCCTGGCAGTCTCAGAAGAAAGAATAGAGATGAAAATCTGTTTGGAATTGACAATTGAGATCACTGTCCTGTCATTTTTTAAATAACTCAGACATAGTCACAGAAATCTGTAGAAAAGCAAACAAGCATTACCACCAGTCATGTTTATATTATTCTCTGACTAAAAAGAAGGTAGTTTTGTTTTCCTTATAAATGAGATATTGAATGAGTTTTCTTCAATGAAATCCTGAATCCTAAGGCAGAGATCTTAAAATAAATAAATGTTAATATAGGCCTGGGGCAACTAGATGGTGCAGTGGATAGAATACTGGGCCTCAACTACCAAAGACTTTACTTCCTAAATTCAAATCTGACCTCAAACACTTCCTAGGTATGTGACCCTGGGCACATCAATCACTTAATCCGGTTTGTCTCAGTTTCCTCATCTGTAAAATGAGCTGGAGAAGGAAACAGCAAACCACTCCAGTGTATCTGCCAAGGAAATCAAGTGGGTTTGAAGAGGTTTTGGGGTGCTGGAACTCTGAGAATGCCAAAGCAGGGCTGCCTGGAATGAATTCACACTCTGAAGCCTTCTCTTAGCCAAGTGGCAAAAAGTGTATCATAAAACTTAAGCAAAAGCAGGCATGGGGTCCTTAAGAGAACCTGTGAGATACTAAGGATGGTGCTGGAAAAGCTGGGAATACTAATTAGGTCATCTAAGGGGTCCAAGTATCTTTGGAAGTCAAGGAAAGGAAAGTGAAGGGAAAGTAGCTGTCAGAGGCATGGACCTTGGGAAATCTGCTGCCAAAAGGGAATGAGAGTCATTGGGCCAGCTAGGGATGAAATTCTTGAGCGAGGCATCCCTCTTTCTGTTCTGATAAGAGAATGTGTTCTGCAACAAGAGAAAAATTTCTCACACTAAGAAACTGGGAGGCTTCCTGAGACATGATCTAAGCCCTGGGGCCCAAGCACCCTATGAGAGTCACAGAAAGTCAGATATCTCTGAAAAATGACAACAATATAGACCTTCTCCCAACCAAATCTACCTATTATTATTTTCTCAATCTCAAAATTATTTACCTCTGCTTTTCCACCAAGACTTAATTTAAATAGAAAGGAAGACTATTTAAGGATTGTTAGAACGTATTGCGGACAATTTTCTATTTAAAGATTTGATCCTCCATGGTAATAAATACCCTTATTGGCCATCCTCCATGCCTAAAATTCTCTCCTTTCTTCCCTTCACCTAGTATCTCTTATTTCCTTTAAAATAAATATAACCCAATCACTGTCTTTCACATGAAACCCTTCCTGATCTCCCCCAAACAAATATGCCCTTCCTCCCTTCCCTAACTACTTTGTTGATTTTGTGACATTTAAAAGGTTCCGGAGACATAATTTCTGGGTAATTTAATCATTTTATTAATAATGCCAGAACTTTTAATAAAAGGTTAGTGGTATTCTCGAATGTCAAAGACAATCAAAGCAGCAGTTTAACAGCTTATATGTCTTTGGAAGAGGGATGTTCTCAAGAGTGGCAGTCAACTCTGATTGGTTAACAATTAATTAGAGGTGGACCTTACAAATACAGGTGAGCTCTCTCCAATTATGAGCTGAAACTGATATCATGTCACTGTGGGCCAGAGAGACTATCCCTATACCCAGATCACCCCTAGCCTTGGGCAATCCAGACAAAGAATTTCTATCCCCACCTCAAGCCTGAGCTAGTTGGGTGGAGTAGCAATACCCAGAAGGAGAAGACCATTAATCCTTTTTTCCATCAGCCCTGTCCTGGAGACATTAGACTAAGAAATAGAATGGAAAAAAGTTGGGATCTCCCTTATTTAAATACTTAAATATTAATATAAGAGAGAAAAGATCATTTCTCTCAATTTTGTATTTCTGATATATGTATATACACACATACATTTAAGTATTCACACGTTATCTCCCCCAGTAGAATGAAAGCAGGGAAGGGATTATTTCATCTTCACCTTTGTAGCCACTGCTCATAGTATCTTTCCTAGGATACAGAACGTGCTTAATAAATGTTGTTTCATTGATTGATTTCTCTTCTCCCAGGTCTAAAGGTCATTAAATTATCGCACTTCTTTGAGAATTCTGCCGTAGTCAGAATACATCTGGAGTACTGTAACTAATTCTGTGCATCACAAGACATTAATAGGCTGGAGTATATTTATTAGAGAAAAATGAAAATGGTGAGGAGATACACAACAAAGCCTTCATAGGACAGAATTCAATTCGACTAGCATTTATTAAGTGATACTGTGTTCCTGTGATACATTTATTAAATGATTGTGATGACAGGCATTCTGATAGTCACTGAAGATACTTTGTATCAAAAGAAATCCCTGCCTTCAAGAAACTTATATTTTACTCAGAGTCAAATGAAAGAACTAGGGATATTTAGCCTCGTATAGATAACATAAAAAAAAAAATGAAAGCTAGATGGCACAATGGACCTTAGAGGTCAGGAAGATGAGTTTTCCTCAGTTCAAATCTGGCTTCAGAGACAGGCTAGCTGTGTGACCTTTGGCAGGTCACTTAATCATGTTTGCCTCAGTTTCCTCATCTGTAAAATGAGTGGAAGAAGTAATGGAGGACCATTCCAGTACCTTTGCCAAAAAAACCACAAAGAGTCAGACATGCCTGAAAAATGACTGAACCACAAGGGAATAGGATCACTGTCTTAAAAAAATAGTTTCTCTCACATTCATAAAGCACTTTAAGGTTCATACGTTATATAGTATACACCTCATTTGATGCTCACCACAACTCTCTGCAGTAGATATTCCCATTTTAAAAATGAGGAAAATGAGTTTCAGAGAGGTTAAAGGATTTTCCCAAGATTATACAACCATTAAGTGTCGTCCAAGGCAAGATTCAAATCTGTATTCAGACCTAAGCCTGATATCAAATCCAGCCTATTTCCCACTGGATCATGTTTTCTCTCAAATATCTTAAATGACTTCTATGTCAAAGAGGGATGAAATTACCTTGTTTGGTTTCAGAAGCCAGAATTAGGAAGTTATCATCCAGGTTTGTTGAGAAGATGAAATGAGATCAGTAAAAATGAGTACAGTGCATGTTAGACTAGATCTTGTCATTATCTCCCATACTATTATGGCTATCTTTACAAGATGCTGTTTAATAAGGCAGGTATCTCTGGCTTTTCTCTAAAGTATAGGTGAGAAAAGTTAAACAGTTTTCTACTAGATGCCAATTTCCATATCATTTGGACTCTTAAATATAAAACTGAGAGATCTGATTGTTTAGGAGTGGAAAGCATTCACAGCAATATCTCATTTATTAGGTGATCAAGTTGATACCTTAGACCCCAGTAGGATTAGACTCAGGACAGAAAAGTTTCAAATGATTGAGGTGGGAGGGCATGTAACCAGATGTGATTAAAGTAGCAATTAATACCTGAACCTATATATTATAAATATTATATTATATATTATATAATACAATTATATGTTAGATATATAAATATTATAAATATTTTGTTTTTAAGTCCTTTTCAATTTCCAAATGTATTTGTTCCTGAAGGTATCAGAACAGAGAAAAGACATAGGAAAACTACCCAAGCATACTATTATAATCTAGTAACTGAGGAAGGCAGTCACAGGGTCATGGGATCAGATATTTAGAGCTGGAAAAGACTCTTGACTCCATCTAGACCAGCTCCCACTTTTACATATGAAGAAACTGAGGCATAGACTGAGGTACAATGAGTTTCTGAGGATTATCCAGTTAGTAAGTGTCTAAGGTGTGACTAGAACCACAGTCTTCCTGACTCTAGTTATAGTCATCTATAGTGACCTAGAAGTATTGAGCTAATGACTTGTGGGCTGTAATTAGCCAGCCAAACTCTACAGTGAGGCCCCAACCAGATTAAAATATAATTGGGAAACACTTATCAAAGTAAAGAAAAATACAATATCACATAGGCAATTTCAAGATGTGATTTTCTAAGGCAATATTTAGCCAACAGGGATCCCTCTCTATGTGAGCTGATACCACTGAAAACTATGCTCACTCTGAAATGTGTGCTATCATTCCTTATTTGAAAGATGAAAGAGTTGGATAAGGTGCCTCCTAGCTTTAAATGCTATGATCTCCATCTTATAACTTAAATTAGATCCTAAGCAGAAAAAAAACCTGTCTTGTCTGTTGCTCTCAAGAGTTAATTTAAGAACTTTGATACGGGGTACTTTGACTATTTCATACCTGTGTGATTGAAAATGGCAATACCCTGCAGAAAACATAGCAATAGCAAGAAATATTTCCACAAGGAAATACTCACCTACCTAACCTCAATATGTAGTAAAAAAAAAAAAAAAGCATTATAACAAATTTAGGCACAATGAAACTCTCCAAACAGGTTCAGCAGAAGGTGGCAGGGGTGAGGGAGGACCACACATATTTTCTCTAAGGGCAGCTAGGTGGTACAGTGCCTAGAGTTCAGGGCCTAGGGACAGGAAGACATCTTCCTAAATTCAAATCTGACCTCAAACACTAAGCTGTGTGACCCTGGGCAAGTCACTTTACCCTGTTTGCTTTAGTTTTCTCATCTGTAAAATGAGTCACAGAAAGAAATGGCAAATCACTTGAGTATCTTTGTCAAGAAAACCACCAATGAGGTCATGAAGAGTCAGACATGGCTGAAATGGTCAAATAATAACAAATTTTTACTTTGCTCCTTGGCACAAAAACTCTAGTCCCTGGCTCCATTAGGAAAGTGTAAGAGTAGATTTATCCAATCTAGACATAAACACAATAGTCAGAGCTTAGCAGAATATCGAAAAAGTTTAAGTTTTATAGTGAGGCATATACCACTGAATTTGCTTTCCAAAGAAGTTGGGGCAGGGGGTATGGGGAAGAAGGAAAGTTATCAATAAATTTAAAGAGTTTGTTGCAGGATGCCGATCTTCACACTTCAAGAAAACTGATGACATTTTCTTTATTTGATTATATTTAAGGAAAAAGTGTATTGAACTTTTTGGAGGAACCTTTCATACTGGGTATGTAGTAAATTAAAGGATTTTCTTATTATTAGAGTATTAAGTACACAATTGACTTTTTTAGAGTAAGATGGCAGAAAACCAATTCAAAAACTGATAAAAAATTCTCAAGAAGGATGAAGGTAGATCAAAAAACATTGCTAGAAAGGTCATTTAAAAGAATATGTCTTAATAAAACAAGGGATGGAGGTGACCACAAAAGAAAAAAAATAGATAACTGATTATTTTAAATTGAAAAGAACAAATTAATTCAAATAAGAGAAGAAGAGAATCTACTAGTTATGGAGTGGGGGTGGGAAAGTACATGCATCAGTTATTTCTGATCAGGGCAGGAATGACCAGATATTTAGGGAACCAACATAAATATATGACAAAGATTTATTCTTCAATGAATACATGGTCAAAAGATAAAAACAAAGAGTTTTTCCCAAAAAATTGCACACTATTAACAATCATATGAAAGATTTCTTCAAAATTCTACTAATAAGAGAAATGCAAATCAAAGCAGCTCTGAGGTTTTATTTTATACCAAGACTCAGTGGATGTGTTGGGCTGTATTGTTGAATTCAGTGGTGGGGATGATGGGGGAGAGAATGTATCTTAATTCCTTGATACAAGGGATACCTCAATGATTAAGGGATGGATATATTTGGACATGAATATAGCATAAAAACAAAAATATATATAATTTTAAGTAATGCAAAACAAGACTAGAAAAAATGAAGAGAGGACAGTTTAAAAAATTAAAGTGATGGCTTTCCATTTAAGATTATGACATGAAAGGTCACAGAGGAGCCAAGCTCTCTCCCACATCTCCTCCAGAAGACAGCAAGAAAAGGTACCAAATCTAATAATGATTCAAGACAAACAACAGTCATCTCCTCCATGTAGCCCAAGACTACACAAAAAGACAACTAGAACTCTGGAGGCACAGAAAGAGAAGACATGACAGTGAAGCCAGAATAAGGCCAAGTGGAGTTTATAGGAGTCAGACCAGGCATGTTCTGGGAGTCCTGAAGTCCGCAGTGCCCTGACAGGTTAATCCAAAGGTCAGTGAAGCCTGAACAACTGAGTATAGAAATGCTGGAGAGGGCAGAAGCTAGGTACAATATCCTGGCAAATCAGACACAGGACCAAAAAGTGCTTGACGAATCCATATCCATCTAGGCATACAAAAGGATGCAAAGGCTGGCCCTGGCTCAAAGTCCTAGATCGAAACATGGAGAAATGAAAGAACACATTAAACACAATAGGGAGAGAGAAGGGATACACCCAGAAGAGAGTGACTCCACACATACAAATAGAGCCTGTTGGTTTGTTTTTTGGTTGTTTAATGGCTTACCCATGGAATTTTAAAGAAAAGACAGAAACAAGCATTTCATCAAGATATTTTCTATGCCATGCCTAGTGCTATGAGCTTTACAAATACTATCTCACTTGATCCTCACAACTATGTTGTGAGGCAGGGGCTCTTATTATCCCCATTTTACAGTTTGAGAAACCAAAGCAGGCATAGATTAATTGATTTGCCCAGGTTTAAACAGCTAGTAAATATCTTAGGTTGGATTTGAACTCACATCTTCTTGATTCCAGACTCAGCAGACTATCTACTGTACTAATGACTTTGCCTTCAAAAAATAGGCAGAAGAAATGAAGCAAGAGATATAAAAATAAATAAATTGCAAGTGAAATAAGGACTCTGAAGGAAACTATTGGAAGACAATTAAATAGCATAGAATAAAAAGTAGAAAGACTTCAGAGGTGAACTCCTTAAAAAACAGAATGGAGTAAACAGAGCTCCATGAACAACTCTAGGGGACAACAAGAAATATGAGGACAAAACCAAAAATTGAAAAAGAGAATATAAAGTACCTCCATTCAAGAAAAACTCACCTGGAAAAAAAGATTGAAAAGAGATCATTTAAGAATCAATAAACTTTCTGAAAACCATGACTAAACAGCAAAACTGGATACTATATTTAAAGAAATAAATGAAAATTGTTCAAATATTTTAGAACCAGGGGGAAAAAATAAAAAGAATTCAGAAGCCACATCCTAAAAGAAGTGATAAATTAAAAAAAAAATAACAGCAAGAATGTTACAACCAAAATCCAGAACTTTCAATTCAAAAAATATATATAATAAATAGACCAGAGTCAGGATCATACAGGATAGTGCTACAACTACTACACAGGAGAGAACTACATCAGGCTACATCAATCTCTATAGGTAAACAGGTGGGTTCAGGAACAAGGGAAGGGCAACATAAATTTAAGGAGAGTAGAGTTGTGGATGAAACAGATATAAACAAAACAATTTTTAACTTCAGAGGAGAAAATAATAAAGAGTTAAAAGGGGCAAAAAAGCGTAGAAACCAGTGACCAGGGTCTGGGATAGGTGATGAGACTGGAGGTACTGAAATGAGAGTAAATTGTTTCAATTATATATTATTAGTGTGGATCATATTCCTTTTTATCTTGACTTTCTTAGTCTTTGTAAAAGAGGAGCAAAGGGCAAAGAGAGGAAAAAGTTATGAGAGAATGTGATGTAGGGAAATATATAATCAATTATCACAATTCTGAAATTAAATGGAGTAACCTTGAACATAAAATGGAGGATGGTAGCAAAATGGATTAGAAATCAGAATCCAATCACATATTTGTTTAAATGATGTATACTTGAACCATAAGAATTTGTGCCTCTGTTGAACTAAAAGAAAAAAGCAAGGATAGTAATCGTGATCTCAGACAAGGTAACAGAAAAATAGACATGTCTAAAAGAGATTAATTAGCAAATTATACTATACTTTAAGATTTAGTGAACCAATATCAGGGCTTCATACGCACACACACGCGCGCGCACACACATTGAATGGTATAACATCTAAGTACTTAAAGGAAAAGTTCATTGAGTTGAAAGGAAAAATTAAAACTTTAAAGTAATTTCCATTCTTAAAAACCACACAATTAAAAGCATAGCAGAAGAAAGCATTGAAACATCTACGTTCAGCCGTCAGCTGACAAAAAAATTCCTAAAGATGGGGAAATTTAGCTCAATCTTGCTTCACATGGTCATGGTTAGATTTCTGTGTCAGCTTACCAACAGAAGAATACACACTGACTGCTGTCATAAATTGCAACCACATCAAAATTATTGCTTGCCTGATATAATTTGCTTACTATTTTAATGACTTTAACAAAGAAGATATAAAATAAACTTACCTTATGTGTGTAGTAGTAGTAGCAGCAGCAGCAGCAGTAGTAGTGACATATTTTGCTCAGACTATACTGCTTTTCAGAACCCTACTATGAGTGGCTATGTGCTAAAAGTACTTGAAATTCTTTTTAACAATTTTAATTAAAATTCTTTTAATTCTTTGCTACTGAGAAGTAATAGAGAAACAGTTTTGCTCAGTCAGTGAAGTATGGTTCAGACTGTTTTTGAAGAGACTAGAAATACTGAGGCCTGCCATCAGAGCAATGATTTGACCCAGACACATGGATTTATCTATTCATGTGACTCCTCATCTACCCTATCTATCTATCTCCAGTGCCATTACTCTGGGATAAGTCCTCTTTACCATCTCCCTGGGCTACTCTAAGATCTTTCTTATGAATCTTCTCCCTTCCATTTCCACTTCCACACATGTACACACAAACATTCATCTCACTAATTTATCCTAAATGTCGTTGCCAGATTAATTTCGTATTCTGGTCAAAGCCTTCAACAAGGAAGTCCTACCTGAACTCTCTAGATTTTTCTCATATTACTCTCCTGTACAGATGTTAATGCCCCACCAACTCTCTGACCTTTGAACACTGCCCTCTCATACTTCTCTCTTATTTATGCATTCTGTTCCCTTGCTTGGAATAGCCTGTATTCAATCCAACAAATGTTTAATAACATCTACAATACACAAGTCATTCTAGCAGGTGCTAGATATACAAAGACAAATTTAAAAACATCCCTGCCTTCAAAAAGCTTGAAGTCTACTAGAGAAATGCAAGTATATAATAAGTATATAAAAAGTAAATTCAAAGGAAACAGACAGACAGATCTCATGTAAGATGTGGCACCTGAGTTGTGCTTTTAAAGAAGATAGCAAATCTACTAACTGCGGCCGCGGCAGGATGTACATTCCAGACATGAGATAACTTTTGTTCACAGACAGAGAGGCAGAAGATGAGTTGTCATTCCAAATTAGGGTCATTCATTATAGCTTGTATAAGTACCTATTTTGGTTGGCAAAGATCTCTCTAAATGAGTGATTATAAGATATTCAATCTCCATACTGGTAGGAGAAAAAAAATAAGATCCCGGGCATGAGATTTACATATCCAAAAGAGATGTGTTGAAGGGTATTCTTTACAGGTAGCTGAAGCTGGGAATGAAATATTGTCCTTGAAATCTCCATTCAGATTGGGGTGGTGATATGGCAGCTTCCTAAAAAAAAATAGCTTTTCAGATTTCACCTTTGATGTAGAAGAAAGATCCATTTCTCACATGATTGAGAAATGCAACCTCCTTTGAAGAATTTAAGAAAGAGCTAATAGAGGGCCAAGATATTACCTCTTACTTTTATTTTCAATCTGTTTTGGGATCTTTGAGCAAGGTAATTACTTGAGGAGAAAAGAATGTGAGATAGATTTATTTCCTAATTTACTTAAGATTAGTTGACAATGGGGATGTGGAGAGTGTGGAGAGAGAGAGAGAAGAGGGCCATGGATAGAATTGTGAGGTACAACTGCATTAGAAACCAGAGTATAGATGATAATCCAGGAAACTGAGGAGTGGTCAGTCATATAGGTAAAAAGAAAAACCACAAAGCAATGTTACCAGAGAGGAGAAAGGGGTGAAAAACAACCAAGTGAAAAGAGTGAATCACAGTGTTAAATGCTGCAGAGATATCTAGGAGTCTGGAGAGTCAGTATGTCGGTTACGTGCAGTGTATATATTTCTTTTATTTCCTACTCATGAATCATATTTTCTAACATTTTTGCTGTCTTCTTCTATGTCAAACATTTCAATTAAAATTTCAATTAAAAATGACCAATTCAGAGGGTCTTATCCAGATCTTTATAGAATTGCTCTACTTTCTTTTCCTTAGTTGCTGATGTCAGCACATAATTTTTTTTCATGATGATCTTGCAAAGATCTCTTATGGACATTACAGTACAAGATGACCAAATGTCACAGGTAATGATGATTTATTTTATTTTAAAAGGACTCCAGAGAAGTGAAGCCCAAAGCATCCTTATCTATTAGTAAGCTTCTTTTTGTATTTAATTTAAATCTAATGTTCTGCAGTTTAAAACCACTTCCTCTTATTCTATCTTCTCTCTAAGTAGAAAAGAGCAGGTTCCCATATGATTTATGATAAAGTGTCATTTACTCTTTTTTCTTTTGAGGTTTCTTCACTGATTTGTTTCTTTTTTTACTCCTCCTACTTCCCATCTTGACTTCCATCTAACCATACTATGCTGCTCTTTGGAATTATCAACTTGTAGTCAACAAACTCCATTGTACCCTTTAATTTTTCAGCAAACAATCCTTCATCTCTTTGCTTTAATATTCACCTACCTGTCCCATGAGGATATCATCTTTTCCACAGTCACTCCTCTCCACTATTCACTCCATCCTGCATCCTTCCACCTCCCATTCTGACTTCAATCAAAAGATGAGGAATGTAGGACCACATATATCTTGTTTGTCCAGTTCCAGCCCATCCCTCTCAGTGAGTTTTTCTTTTTTGAGATACATTCAATCCATGTTGAAAACCTTCTATTAATATTTGTTTGTATTCATTATATTTTCCTCATCTTTATAATGAATTGCAATAGTTATCTGGTTCATGATATTTCTCTCTCCCTCACATCCAGCCATTATTTTGGTGGACTTCAATATTCATAAAGGTGATCTCTCTGGCTCACTGACCTCTCATTTCCTCAGCCTATTTAACTCTAGCACCCTTTTCCTCCTCACTTTCGCTATATATTCACATGTTTCTACCGTAGATCTCAATATCTGTTGTAGTCTTGACACCTCCATGTTCTGATTATTTCATCACTCCCTGTGCCTCACTCCTCCTAAATCTAGTGATCTCACTGTGATCTCTAGTTGCTCTGATACTCAGTATTCTCCCAAAGTATCGCTGTATTTAGGCTTCAACTTCTTGCCTAATCACCCATATAGGACTAAAGAAAAGCAGATGAAACATAATAGTTTATCACACTATGATGTGCAATTGAATGGGCAACCCATGTAGCTTGTCCATAACTACAAATGGACAGATGTTACAAAAAGACAAGGGATTTAATAAGAGGAATGGAGTAGCCTGGGTTATCTTTATGAAATAACAGTTCTTTTGATGATCCCAAGCTTTTTTGCTAAAACAATAGATCATCTTTTTAACATCAAAATTCTTTTTATGGTGTTTTTATAGCTGCAAACAATCTCTAATAAATTAAAGTTAAAATTTCCCAAAGAGTAATTGAGAGGTATAGTGTTTGGTGTGATCAGGCTGAAAAACATTACAAATAATGAAATGAAATTTGGTGTGAAAGATGTCACTATGAAATGTATGACTTTAGAAAAGGTAAACAGGTCTTGTAGCAAGAGCAAGGAATGATTAACAGCAAGTCAATAATCACATACCATGTGCTAGGCACTATGCAACTTTGTACTCCATTGGTTTCCATATAACGTCTGAAATCAAAACAAAAGATCTTGTCATATTGTTTAACAGTTTTGTGGGAAAGAGCTTGCAAAGGTTGGGCAGGGACAGAGGGATTCTTTTATGTCCCATTAGAAATAGTTCCTGCATTTATGAGATCGCATATCCATTGCAATATAAATCATCGTCTATCTGAAATTGTGTGAATGTGAGCATTTCTGAATCTAGGGGGGTGGAAGGAATAATTCTAGGGGGATGGAAGGAATAATTCTTAGTTTCCTTCCAGCCTTATTAGTCTATAAGAATTCCACCTGCAGAAAGTTATTTTATTCAAAAGCTCTATCAAGTTCAAGGAGAAATCATCAAGTTTGAAACAAGCTTAATATCATGATAATTCTTTAATATTCACAACTAACCGCTTAATAAATGTTCATTGAATGAATGAATGACTATACTCTAGAGAAGCAGCTGTTCTCTGTCTCTTCTGTACATGGAAAGAATGGAAAGAATGCTGCCAATTAGATGTTCGTTCAATTCTGGCCAAATCATTGCTTTTCTCTCCATTATTTCTACAGTGTACACAGCAGCACATCTGCTGAAATCCCTTGCTTCCTTCACCGATAGTAAAGAGAAATTTGAAGGAAAAAAAGCAAATTTAAAGTTAACTTCAAGAAATGTAAGTCTGGGTTGTTGTTCTTGGGGTCGAAAAATACCTATCTTTGCTGTGACTTGCAATTTTAGATATTGGAGACAGTCAAAGTTCAAGAAGTCTACGTCAAACTAAAGAGCATGGATGGATCCAAGAACAAATCATGAAGTATCACATACATAAGTGAAGAGTATTTCAACATCATAATAGAAAATGGAGGGAATTTTCAAAGAGGGAAAAGAGATAAATTCAACCTCAAATGTATAGCTTACGCTTGGTAAAATAACTAGGATATGGCTATGAAGGGTTATTTATATCTCACTTAAACTTAAGGCACAAAATGAAGGGATGGTGGAGTAGCATGATTGTATTTAAAAGATATTAACATGTGAAGAAAATCATGAAGTATAGTCTGGAAGCAGAAACAATATTATTGTTGCAGTATAGTACAGACCACAAGGCCAGGGAGGAGATATAGTTAAAGAATTTGGGAAACAGAGGACAAATAATGGTGATAGAACTTCATCATTCTCTCTGTGTGTGTGTGTCTCTCTTTCTGTCTCTCTCTGTCTCTGTGTGTGTGTGTGTGTCTCCTTCTCTCTCCTCAAATTTATAAATTATATAATGTGGAAAGAATATTTAACAAATGGGTTAACTTAGGACCTAAAAAGATCTCAGCAAAGATGATAGGTCAAATATTCTAAGTTGAAATTTAATGAAGATAAGTTTAAAGTCCTATGCTCCTCCTCTCAATCACCCCCACCACCAAAAAACAAACTATCCAAGTGCAAGATGGAGCAAATCTGACTAGAAAACAGTTTATATGAGAAAGTTCTGGGGTTTTTAATATACTACAGGCTCAATATGAGTCAACAATGTGATATGAAAAGCTAATGTGACACTGCACTGAATTTCGAGAAGCAAGGTGAAATAACGCTTGAGAGGTGAACATTCTGCCTATTCTTCCCTATTTAGACCACATCTCGAGTATCATTTTCAATTTTGAGTATTATATTTTAACAAGGACATTGATAAACTGGAACGTATCTTGGGTGGGAGTTATTTATCTTAAAGAAAAGACAACAGAAAAGGCATATCAGCTATCTTTAGATTATTTGAAATAAGGTAATTTTTCCCATAAAAATGTGGAAGACAGGTTAGATTTACTCAACTGGACCCCCATATTAGGAGAAAGAAGTAGGAGTCCTAGAAAGACAAATTGAAGTCCCTTCTAAGGAAAAGCTTCTCAGTAATTAGAGCAGCAAAAGGTAGAATCCAGCATTCACCTCAGCAACACGTATTCTCCAACTGGATTAGTACAAAGTGGATTAGCATTGACCCTCCAGAAGGATGACATGCCAATTTATGAAGAATTTCATATACTTCAACGTTGGTGAAGATGAAAATTGATACAAACATCCTGGAAAATAATATACAAGTAAAATTACTATATGATTCAATGTCCTTTGACCCAGACATCCCACTCCAAGGAAGTTATTCACAGCAAGACAACTGTAAGGAAATATTCATAATAAGACTGTGATAACAAAAAAATAGAAACAAAATATGAGCCCAACAGCTGGAGAATGGCTGAATAACTTGTAGCATATGAGTGTAATGGAATATTACTGTGCCATGAAAAGTAATGAACATGAAAACTTCAGGGAAACATGAGACCTGTATGCCATGATGTACATTGGAGAAAGGACCTGAAAGAATGTTGTACACAAGACCTTCAACAAGGTAAATAAAACTAGGATCAAATACATCCTACAATGCATTGAGTACTAATCTATCTAAGCCAAAGTCTACCACTCTTTTCTGTTAATAATTAGGAAGCTACTGAAATGGAAAGTGACATATACCATCAATTATATTCATGCTATTAAGAAATTTTTCTTAACTGTGCTTGAGAGATGTAAATTGTAGGAGGTTTTGTTTGGATGTTTATTGGAAAGTGTCTGTTGAATAATGTATACCAAAAAATATTTTAAAATAATTAGAATAGTAACCTTTGAAATAATTGGGCTTCCCATTGACAAACTAAGTCTGAATAACCACTGCCAGTGATGTCATAGAGGGAATTCCTATTCAGGCAGGAGTTAGAGACGATAACCTCTATGATTACCTCCAGCTCTGAAATTCTTCAATGATACAATTGTTTTAATACATTTTGAACCATGCCAAATAATGAACAATTTGTCAAGTGATATATGCAAATGCAATAAAGGAGTGGCCAGTTTGTCCAGGTATTTCAATCAAAGAAGGGAAGGGAAAACAAGACAGTGATACAATCTTCCCTCTTTAGCAAAAATGAGGGCAATATGATAATAAAACTATCTCTTCTTACAGATGATATGACAATACACTTGGAAAATCCTAGCAATTCAACTAAAAACCTGGTTGGAACAATTAGTCATTTTAGCAAAATAACAGGATATAAAATAAGCCCACATAAATCATCAGCATTTCTATATATCCCCCACAAAACTCTGCAAGAAGAGATAGTTAGAGATACCCACTTAAAATAACTAAACAACGTAAAATACCTGGGAGTACACCTGCCAAGACAAAACAAGGAACTACAAGAACATAACTACAAAACACTTTTTATACAAAGTCAGATTTAAATGATTCAAAAAGTATTAATTGTTCTTGGGTAGATAGAGCCAATATAATAAAAAATAACAATTCTTCCTAATCTACTTATTCAATGCAATCCCAATTAAATTAACAAAAAAGGATATTTTACTGAACTAGAAAAAAACATAATTTTAAAAATTCATTTGGAATAATAAAGGGTCAAGAATATCAAAGGAATTGATGAAAAACATAATGAAGGAAGGAGTTTTCACAGTCCCATATCCTGAAGTAGTAATTGTCAAAACTCTCTGGTGCTGGCTAAGAAATAGAAGGGGGATCAGTAAAACAGAGTAAACATACAATACACAATAGTAAATGATTATAGTAAACTTGCGTTTGACAAATGTAAAGATTTAAGCTTATGGAATAAGAATTCACTTTTTGGTAAAAACTGTTGGGGAAACTAGAAAGCAGTATGGCAGAAATTGGGTATAGACAGAGCCAAGATGGTGGAGCAGAAAGACACACATACTCTAGCTCTTCCCACACAGCCCATAAAATAACTGTGAAAAATGACTGTAAACAAATTCTAGAGCTGCAGAAGCCACGAAACAACAAAGTGAAAGAGATTCCCAGCCCAAGATAGCCTGGAAGGTCAACAGGAAAGGTCTATCACAGAGAGCACGGAGTGAAGGGCAGTCCACAGAGCTCAGCCTAGCCTTGAACACACAGTGCAGTGGGGACAAGACCAGAACAGTCCTCTGGGGCAGAATATTCAGCAGAAGTGGCAGTTCTCAGATCCCTCTGCCAACAAACACCAAAGACACTTCAAAGGTCAATGAAAAAGCTTTTTCTCCTGGGTGAGAAGGGAGCAGGGTCCTCCCTTAGCCCCGGCCCAAGGCAGTGGAGGCAGCAGCAGGAGCAACAGCATCCTCCATTTTCAGAGCCATAGCCCTAGGGAATTGAGTTGATAATCCGGGTCTCAGCCCTGAATGGCAGTCCCAGGGTGCGGAAGAGTGCTGGCTTGTGTGGTGGAGCTGTTGGAGGCTCTGAAAAGGGAATTCTACTTGTAGATCCTGGACAGAAAAGCTTTGGTTGCTCACAGACCAAAGCACAGGGCAGGAGTGGAGTAAACTCCTATTCCTTGATTGAGCCACCTTGGAGGAACTGAGAATGTACAGGTCTCCAGAGTATACCCTCCTCTTGACAAAGAATGCAAAAGTCAAATAACTGGCTGGGGAAATGCCCAAGAAAGGGGGAAAAAATAAGAGTATAGAAGATTATTTTCTTAGCAAACAGGTATATTCTTCTATCTTTTCTGATGAGGAAGAACAATGCTTACCATCAGAGACTTCCAAAATAAATATGCAATTGTCTCAGGCCATGAAAGATCTCAAAAATGATTTCCAAAATCAAGTAAGAGAGGTGGAGGAAAAATTGGGAAGAGAAATGAGAGTATATGTAGTTTGTGTGTGTGTGTGTGAAATGGTGGCCTTCTTTAGGATGTGATGGGGATGGATGGAAGGAGACTGTTCAGAACTTAAAATGTAACAAAAAATATTATTTTTTTAAAAAACACAAGAATATTTGTTTGACTATCATCTAGAAAAAGGCAACAGTAACAAAAAGCAACAGTTCATTGATTTCTTAATTCTTCACAAGACAGAAAGATATTTTTAAATTCTGATGACTTTTCAACCTGTTCACAGAAACTCATGGCCATAGAATTACACTGCACAAACCTAAACATTGAAGAGACTTCCAAAACCATTAAGACAAAAATCTTGGGAGAGACCCAAGATGGTAGAATAACAGCACACAGCTTTCCAGAGCACTGCCCCCAATCTTAGCCAAATACCTGTAAAAATGGCTCTATACAAACTCTGGAGCTGCAGAACCCACAGAATGATGGAGTGAAGCACATATCCAGCCCAAGACATCCTGGAAGGTCACCGGGAAGTGTCTATTGAACCACACAGTGGGCAGGGAGCAGTTCAGGGTGGACCGCTCTGTCACACACATGACCTGCAGGCCATGGAGAGACTGAATCTCTCACACCTGTGACAGTTTCCACATTTCAGGACCCCAAAACACCTAGGACAAATTGGAAGGTCAGTGGAAAAAGCCTGTGGGACTGGTGTGGGAGAGTGGAGTGGTCAGCCCCAGCCCCATGGTGGCAGAGGGCGAAGGGGGAATAGGAATCTGCAGCAGCTACAGCAGCAGCAGGGGCAGAGACAGTGACTATTTCTGGAGCTCTAGGTACACAGATTGTGGGGGAATCAAGCAGCTGACAGTACACCCCAGAACCCTACTGGAAGCAGAGATCTACCTTGACAAAGCATTCAAAAGTCAAGTAAATGGCTGGGGAAATGAGCAAAAACCAGAAAAAAATCAGACTATAGAATCTTACTTTGGTGACAAGGAAGACCAAAACATGCAAACTGAAGACAATGAAGTCAAAGATCCTCCATCCAAAGCCTCCAAGAAAAATATAAAGTGGTCCCAGGCCATGAAGGAGCTCAAAAAGGAGTCTGATAATCAAGTAAGAGAAGTAGAGCAAAAATTGGGAAGAGAAATGAGAGTGATGCAAGAAAATTATGAAAAACAAGTCAACTGTTTGCCAAAGGAGACCCCAAAAATGTTGAATAAAATAACATTGTAAAAAATACATTAACCTAAATGACAAAAGAGATCCAAGAAGCCAATGAGGAGAAGAATGCAGAATTGCATTAAAAATTAGAATTGGCCAGGTGGGAAAGGAGGTCTAAAAGCTCACTGAAGAAAATAATCCCTTACATATCAGAATGAAGCAGATGGAAGCTAATGACTTCATGAAAAATTAAGAAATTACAAAACAAAAGCAAAGGGATGAAAAAATAGCAGACTGTGAAATATTTCATTGGAAAAACAGCTGACCTGGAAAATAGATCCAGGAGAAATAATTTTAAAATTATGGGACTACCTGAAAGCTATGATCAGAAAAAGAGCCTAGACATCATATTTCAAGAAATTATCAAGGAAAGCTGCCCTGATATTCTAGAACCAGAGGTTATAATAAATAATGAAAAAATCCATTGATCACCTCCTGAAAGAGATCCCAAAAGGAAAACTCCTAGGAATATTGTAGCCAAATTCCAAAGCTCCCAGGTCAAGGAGACAATATTGCAAGCTGCCAGAAAGAAACAATTTGAGTATTGTGGAAATTCAATCAGGATCACACAAGATCTAGCAACTACATTAAGGGATCAAAGGGTGTGGAATATGATACTCCAGAAGTCAAGAACACTAGGATTAAAACCAAGAATTACCTACCTTGTAAAACTGAGTGGGAAAAAAATGTCATTCAATGAAGTAGAGGACTTTCCAGCATTCTTGATGAAAAGACCAGAGCTGAATACAAAATTTGATGTTCAAACATAAGAATCAAGAGAAACATGAAAAGGTAAACAGGAAAGAGAATTACAAAGGACTTACTAAAATTGTGCCGTTTACATTCCTACATGGAAAGATATTATTTAAAACTCTTGAGACTTTTTTCAGTATCAAGGTAGTTGGAGGAATTAAGTGCATACAGACAGAGGGCATAGGGTGAGTTGAATAGGAAGGGATGATATCTAAAAAAATAAAATTAAGGGATGAGAGAGGAATATATTGGGAGGAGAAAGGGAAAAGTAGAATGGGACAAATAATCTCTCACATAAAAGAGGGAAGAAAAAGCTTTTTCCAATGGAAGGGAAGAGAGGGGAGGTGAGAAGGAAAAAGTGAACCTTACTCTCATCACATTTGGCTTAAGGAGGGAATAACATGCATATTCAATTTGCTAGGAAGCTATCTTACACTAGGAATGTAAGGAAGAAGGAGATAAGAGGATAAGTGGGAGGATGGTAGAAGGGAAGGCAAATGGGAGGAGGGTGTAATTAGAAGTAAATACTTTTGAGGAAGGATAGAGTCAAAAGAGAGACAAGAATAAATGGGGGGCAGGATAGGATGGAGGGAAATATAGTTAGTCTTATACAACATGACTATTGTGGAAGTCTTTTGCAAAATGACACATATAGAGCCTGTATCGAATTGCTTGCTTTCTCAGTGAGGATAGGTGGTGAGGGAGGAAGGGACAGAAGTTGGAACTCCAAGTTTTAGAAAGGAATGTTAAAAATTATTTTTACATGCAACTGGGAAATAAGATATACAGGCAATGGGGTATAGAAATCTATTTTGTCCTCCAAGAAAGTAGAGGGGATGGGACAAGAGAAGGGAGGGGTGTGATAGAAGGGAGGGCATATTGAGAGAAGGGGTACACACTCTCTTGGACTGGGGGAGGGGAGAGATGGGGAGAAAATTTGGAACTCAAAATCTTGTGGAAATGAAAGTTGAAAACTAAAAATAAATGAACAAATTAAAATTTTGAAAAAAGATCAATATCTTCATTTTACAGATATGGAAATTGAGACCCAGATTTCCTAAATGACTCACCCATAGTCACACAGGTAATAAGTGGCATTCATATCAATGAACATTTTAAGTTGACTTTCTAGGATTCTTTAAGTATACCAATGACCTTGAAAACTTTTTTTTTACTTAAAACAGAGAAGTTTGCTGACAAATATTTCAGTTCCTTTACCATCTCTATACATAAATAAAGCTATTAATAAACTGAGAATTGGTCTACAGGTAGAGAATATTCAGAAAAAGGGATAATAATAACTGACATTTATATAATATTTTAAGGCCTGATAAGTGCTTTAAGTGAATTTATCTTATTTGATCCTGACAACAATCTTAGTTCTAAGAGTTTCAAGTACTTTTTATTCCTGTTACACAAATGAAGAAACTGAGGATAAGAGAAGTTTACTGAGTTGCCCAAGGTCACCAGGTAGCAAGTGTATTCAGTGGATCAATAGGATCATAACATCTTAGTACTACTTATTTTGGGTTGAGAGACCTCAGAAATCATTTCCAACCCCTTTGCTTTACCAGTGAGGAAAGTGAGGCTCGGAAATGTTAAGTAATATGTCCACTGTCACACAAGATCCAAACCCAGGTCCTCTGGTTCTAAATCCAGTACTCTTTCCACCATGCCACAAAGATGCCTCCATTGTCCATCTCTATAAGGGTAAAGGGAATAGATTGTCAATCACAGGGCGTTCTCTCTCCTAGTCATTACTGGTAAAATTCTTGCTAAAGTCCTTCTTAATAGGCTAATCCTTCACCTGGAAGATGGTCATATACTTGAGAACCAATGTGACTTCAGAAAGGGCCAAGGAATAGTCGATATGGTGCTTGCTGCACGACAATTCCAGGAGAAATGCCAGGAGCAGAAGAAAGGCCTGTACACAACGTTTGTAGATCTGACCAACACCTTTGACACTGTTAGTTCTGAGGGCTTATGGAAAATTATGTGAAAATTTGGTTGCCCAGAGAAGTTCATCAATATTGTACATCAATTTTATGATGGCATGTTTGCCCAGGTTCTGGATAATAGACAAAGCTCTCTTGCCTTCCCATTCACTAATGAAGTGAAACAAGGCTGTGCACTTGCTCTCACACTTTTTAGCATAATGTTTTCAGCCATGTTGACAAATGCTTCCAATGAAGATGAACACAGCATCAAGGTCAACTAACTGTACTGACGGTAAGTTCTTCAATTTGCAAAGGCTACAAGTCAAGACCAAAGTGGGGGGAGTGTTGGTGCATGATTTTCTGTTTGCAGATGATTGTGCACTCAGTGCAGCCTCTGAAGCTGAGATGCAATAAAGTATGGATGAATTCTCTGCTGCCTGTGCTCATTTTGGCCTAATAATTAATATAAAAAAAAACCACAGGCGCTCCATCAGCCACTACCACACCATCCATACATGGAACCATCAGTTACAACAAAGGGAGAAGTTTTGAATGCTGTGGATAAGCTCACTTACCTTGGTAGTGCACTTTCCAGGGATGTCCACATTGACAATGAGGTTGATGCACCCATTGCCAGAGCTACCTGAGCATTTGGGAGGCTCCGAAGAAAAGTTTGGGAGAGAAGAAGTATTAGACTGACTACCAAATTGAAGGTCTACAGAGTCGTTGTGCTGATATCATTGTTATATGCTTGTGAAACATAGACAGTCTACCAGCACCATACCAGGAAACTGAATCACTTCCATTTGAACTGTCCTAGGAATATGCTGAGGATCACCTGGCAGGATAAAGTATCAGATGCTGAAGTCCTTGCTCAAGCCGAACTGCCAAGTATTCAAACTATGCTTCAGAAAGCACAACTCTGATGGGTTGGTCATGTTTTTTGAATGGTAAATGTACCCTTGCCAAAAAGACTATTTTATGCAGAACTTGCATGGGGCTAGGGTTAGGGTTAGGGTTAGGGTTAGGTTTTTGTTTTAGTATAATCAAGAAGTATGATGTCTCTGTTTGAATCTTGCCTTTATCAACCAAGAGTCCTTACTAGAAGTAAAGTACAGAAACAAAACAGTATATGTATTTGTATTGTTAATGTGATTAAAGATCTTCCCCACCCATTAATGGGCCTGTCCATTAAGGGGAGCTTGATTAGGGAAGATTTGTAGGAAGGCCAATATCTTTTGCACTGGTTCACAAGGGTCAGAATATCCTCTGTCTCCAAAAAAGGTATAAATACTCTGAAGGAGAGGTTTTACTTTGGGGCTTAGTTTTTGGAAGAAAATTTGTGTGCCAGAAGAGACTCTGGGAAGCCACTAAGGAGCCCCCTGACTTTGAAAACCCAGATATCTGTGCTAACCTCTCTGGTAACTATGTTAAGACAGTTGGACCTCTATGTTGATTTGTGATATATGTATTCCTTATGTCAGACAGTTTGGAAACACTGTCTATTGATTTACTGAACTTAGTGAATGATACATGTGCTTGATTAAAGGAGACTGTTAACCCCTTTAAAGGTGTCTTTCCTTTTAGAAAAGCAGATCCTGTGATAGCAGGCTCCCTGTGTATGTCAGGTACTTACAGTTACAGATGGTAGATGGCATAGGGGATACACTGTAGACTTCAGTGATAATCTGGTAAATGTTTAATATCTGGCACTGGGGGGTGGAGGGACAGAGTATGCCAACCCATTTTTAAGATTAATTTCCATAATTTTTTCTTCTTTACTTCCTTAAATCTAAACAATCAACAGTCAAGGCCTGATATGTAGTGTTTGAGAACTTCTGCATCGTAGATGCTTATACTGAAAATTTAACAATCAGTTCTTGCAAGTCTACATGAGCTGGCTCCAGCACACCACTGATTTAGAGTCAGAAAGAACCTCCCTTACCTGACTTACTTCCTAGGTGTGTGACCCTAGGTAAATCATTCAGCCCCTTTCAGTCTCAGTTTTCTCATCTGTGAAATGAGAATAATAGCACATGCAATGCTATTATGAAAGTCGAATGAAAGAAAGTATGTGTGTTTGTAAATCAGAGGTACACATATGTTATAGATATTCTATGTGGTATATATAATATAACTATATGAAATTATAATATGTTGTGATGTATAATATATAATATCTGATATACAAGATATATAATTATACATATGTATATAATACATATTAATGTCTATATAACATATCATATTATATTTATTCATTTTATATATTTGTATATGTATTATATAATATGTATGATGTATAATATTCAGCCAAGTGGCAGAGTTGATAGAGTTTCACACGGGAACACAGGAAGATACATCTTTCTGAGTTCAAATCTGACCTCAGATACCTACTAGCTGTGTGACCCTGGGAACCCTGTTTGCCTCAGTTCCTCATCTATAAAATAATCTAGAGAAGGAAATGACAAGTCAATCCAGCATTTTTGCCAAGAAAACATCAAATTGGGGTCACAAAGATTCAGATGCTATTGAAACAACTGAATAAATACATATAATTATACCTACAACATATAATATATGCTTATAATATGATATATATATACATATTTGTGTATATAAGCCCCTAACAAACTGTAGGATGTTATGTAAATGTTAGCTATTGTTATCATCATAAACAATCTAGAAACCACATCATGTGAGGACCAGTGGCAGAACTGGTGATGTGAAGCCTTGAGAAAAGATGACTTAAAGACCTGGGGAGAAGGAATAGGACTTCTATGTTCAGATATCTGAAGGGCCATCAAATGGAAGAGATTAAACTTCTTCTACACAGCTCCAGAGGGCAGAACCAAGGATTCAGTGCTTCTAGGTGAAAAGTACAAGGAAACAACTTTTTGACTCAATATATGGAGAATTTTTAAAAATTAGAGTATCTTTAAATAGAATATTCTCTCCGAGATAGGGAATTCCCTGGCTCTGGAAACGTTCATGGACACTACCAGTCATGTTGCCACAGAAATTCACACTCTTGGCTAGAGTTTGGACTAAATATCTCAGCTTCCTTCTACAACTATATAATTTTATATATCTTCCTGTAGAATACACACAACATTCATAATCATGGTTCAATTATGGGGAAATAGGACCTTTAGTCAGGATAAGAACACACTTTTCTCTGCATTAGTCATATTTCACACTGTGTTCTTTTACTTCATTTCTCCTCCTTGACTTAAATTACAAAGTCATTCCTCTCCTCAGCTTTGCAACTCCTACCTTCTACTGCCAATTTTTTAATCATCTAAATTATGGTCAGTGAAAGCCCAACTTTACTTTGGGGGAGAAATAACCTCTCAGCTGGGCAGGGGGCCTAAACCTGGACTAGCCCCTCACAGTTTTTTTTTTTTCTCATCTAATACTTCTGTATTAGAAAGTAATATGAATAAATGTTGTGTTGTCAAGAGAGAAGAGGCTCTGCTGTTATTTTTTTTTTTCATTAAAAGTCTAATAAGCAGGAACTAAGCCAGAAGGGAGGGGATGAGTGACTGTTTTTCAATCTGTTTTAATTTTGACTACATGTTTATAGCAATCCCCTGAAAGTTAATGCTGTTGAGATTTTCCTAAATGTAGATACTTAATTGTGAATAAAATTCTGATGAAAAGGATCCACTGAGTTTTGCTAAAAAAACAAGCAGACACAGAGTCTCTCTGTTGCATTCATGTGAGGGAGATTGATGAGCAAGAGTTGCTCTAAATAAAGGAATTGCTGTCCATGGTAGACATAGATGTTAACAAAAGAGATGATTTTTTTAAACCCTACAAAGCATGAGTGTCAGATTTTGATCACCAAATAGTGCTATATGTGAAATCAGATGATCTAAATCCAAATCCAAACTCTAGCTCTACTAGTTATATGAGCTTGTGCAAGTTATGTAAGTACTTAATTTTAGTACCTTCCCTCTAAGCTTATTTCCTATTTATCACTTATAAAGTTTGTTCATATGCAGTTGTTGCATATTGCCTCCCCCGTTAAGTTGTGAGATGCTCAAGGGTAAAGAGTGTCTTTTGACTTTGTATCACCACCATTTAGCACAGTGCCTGGCACATAATAGACCTTTAATAAATATTGACTGACTGATTGATTTGGACCTCAGTTGTACAATGAGAGCTGACCTAGATGCCCTCCAGGTTCTCTACCAGTTCAAAATCTGTGACACAATGACCAGAATAATCACAGAAACATTATTTCTAATTTAGTTGTGATAAGGAAAATATTCTTGCTGGACAGTATTACCCTAAACCAATTCTATCTTGATAGGAAGGGCGTTTACTAATAGGACCAAAGTTTCCAAGAAACATCTTTGTGACCCTGGGGTTACAAAGGTTAGTCAGTCAACCAGAACCTCTGAGTACTACTGAAAGACATAGAATAAACCTGAATATTACCCAAGGCATCTTTTGGAGGACTGAGTTAAAACTTTGCCTTCCTAATAGCACACGCTCCAATTGTTTTTCTGGCTTCAAAATTCACAGATTGCTACCAGACTGATCTATCCAAATTGCTTTTATAAAGATCTGTAAGTCAATCAAAAGGGAAATTAAATTAGGTGGTAATTTTGCAAGACTCTAAATGACATTAGTTTGCAAGAAAATCAAGGTATTCCAGTTGGAGCCCATTATACCTTGGCCCTGGAAGGGTGCAAGCACATTCACCATCCTTCCTAAGAGAATTAAACTTGACTCTGAGAGCCCCTGTCTCATCTGGGTAGTTTGCTACTTTGTGAGTCTGGAGTGTCTCATCATTCATCAAGATGAAGAATGCCCAAAGTATTTCTGTATACAGGTCTGGACTAGGGAATACTTCCAACCCATAAATATAGCTAGGGTAAGCTTTAAAATGGGCGAAAGCAGTGATCCTGGCTACCTCCAGAAACAGATCCGAGTTATACAGACAGCCATGGGAAGAGGAATAGCATAGAAGCAAGCTGAGAAGGTAGAGGCAGGGATGACAAATCTCAAAGAAATTAAATTCAGTCCAACAAGCATTTATTCAATGCTTATTTTCTTCAAGGCATGAGTATTATAGATATAAAAGACACATACAAAATATTTCTTGTTCTCAATAAGTTTAGATTGAGAAGGTAAGGATTACAAAATATATTCAGATAAGTATAATCCAAGGAAAGTCAAGAAAAAATAATACTAGTAACTAGAGAAATCACAGAAAAAACTTCAAGGAGGGATAAAACTTGAGCTAAATTATCTTGAAAGAAAAAAAAGGATTATGAGATGTTGAAAGGAGGAGGTTATACATTCCAGGCAGGTGAGGGGGACAACTCATGAGAATGCAGAGATCTGGAGAATCAAAAGGCCATAGAACTACAGGTTTAGGCCTGGAAGGGATCTTAGCAGCGATAGGTGGATAGATATATATGCAGAATGAGATATTCTATGTGGTCAACTTGTGGGGATTCCCAATATTCCCCAAGCTCATTATATGGAAGAATCATAATAGGTTAATGAATATCCATTAACACAAAGTAGAACACACACACATGCACACACACTCACATACACCCTATACTAAGAGCCGGTGTGGCAACAGAAAAAAAAAATCCTAAAAGAAAATAGAAATATATGAGCTTCCAAGACCCCAGAACATTCCTTTTCTATGAGGTCAATACAAAATCAAATGCAAATACAATAAGCATCTATGGTGTGCAAAACTTTCTAGTAAGAACTTAGGAAGAAGCAAATTTTAGCAAAAACATAGTCCCTTCCATTAAAGAGTTTACAATCTATCCAGTTAAGAAACTGCCATTGTATCATGCTGTAACATGACAGGTGACTGCTAGCAAGGCAGTCATCCGTAGGGGCTGATTATGGGTACCCATCTCTGTTCTCTACCTGCCTTCACTGCTTGCCCAGGTTCTGCCTGGGAACCTTGATCCCCTCAATAGAGTAAGTAGTCACCCCATTCTAATAGTAATCAGCTTTGTCTCCACTTTGGCTACTTCAGGGACAATCTTGGTTTTCCCCAGAAAGGAGGAAAATTTTTAAAAGTCCCCAAAGTGAAAACAAGAATCAGATATGCAGCAGGTAACATCATTGCCATAGAGAAAAGGAAATGCTAAGCAATAACAAATCATAGAAGGATAAAAATCTGAATCTAATAACTTATCATTACTAGAAAAATCAAGTGGAAGACTAATATTCAAACTTCATCAGGTCACTTACAATCAATGTCTTTGAGAGAACGTCTCATTAGCCCTTTTACATTTAACCACTACCAAACAATCTGCTCCATACCAAGTGGGCTCTTTTTTTTCTAGTGGTCCCTCCCTTTGCAGGTGACACTCATAATTTTGAGTCAGTTTCCTTCTCCTGTAACTGCAAGAACTACTCTCATAGTCATTCCTCTCCTCCTCGGGTATCCCAAAAGGGACAGACATTAAGTGCCTTTCCAAATTTCACAAAGCCTTGTACCAAAGGAAAGATGACAAAAATGGGAGAAGACCAAAATTTCCTAGGAGGAAGCTATCAGCTTATGGCTTGCCATTAGGTGGAGGAAAATACATGCCTCTCCCCATTCAACCCTTCTGAGAGAGGAATAACTACTGCCTCACATAGACCTTGAAACAAACCTCCCTCTAATTTCCATGATCTTGCCTTGAATTCAAGCTAAGTACAACCTGGGGGAGGAGGAAGTCTTCAAGAGAGACTATAAGTGTATCAAAGGAATTGCAAGCACAGTGCTTTATGATGTCTAAGGCAAGCTGTCTTGGAAGAAGTGGACAGGTAGAGAATAGTTTTGTGGATGAATATTTCAAGAAATTTTGTATGATTTCACAAATGCATGGGAGGAAAGCCTTACTAGAGAAAAACAAGTTAGGTGGCCCTTTACTAATCAAATGGTTTTTTTTTTCCTTACCAACAAATAATGAGCATGATTCTAAGTGTTCTAATTCTTTCAGTCAACTGAGTGACTATCAAGATGTGGTCTGCCTTAGAATATCATTTATGAAAAAGCCACCTGTTCCCTTTTCATACTTTTATCAAGTACATCTCTGATACTCATTCAGATAATGTTCATACTTTGCATGATCAATACTTTTAATGCTTCCTCAATCACCTTTTTTTGGTTATAATACTGACTATGGCTTTTTGTCTAAGCACTTGGAATCTTCTCTTCTTTTAGATATCTGTAACACCACTCATGGCAGCATACCTGGGGACTGCTGCTGTGAATAATTTTAAGGATCTGATAACATAGTATAATGAACTCTCTATTTATTCAGCAATAAACTAAACATTGTTCAATAAAGTAAAGCATAACATTTGGAGCAACATCCTAACATATCATCTAATACATATATATATATCTCATAACATTCAGTACGTCATATAGTACATAGCATATATCGTTGCATCTCCAAAGACAGGAGGTCCCAGGTTAGGGTTTTCCCTAGCACACTGCATCCTTAAGGGGCAGCAGAAAATTCCACAATATCCATCCCTACGTCTCTGTAAGAAAAATCTCCTTAACCAATACACAGTGTCCAAGTAAAGTCCTCTCTTATCTTGATTCCAGGCTGGCTTCTCCTCCACAGGCCAACCACTCCCAGCTTTTAACTGAGTTCACATGCAGGCAGCTCTCTGCTTCTGCTCTTTTTCTCAGCTCATGGCAACATTTCACTCCAAACTCTTCCTGCTTCTACCTGACAGCAGGCTCCAGGGGCTCCTGCTTGCAGCTTTGGGTTTCTAGGAAAACAAAGCTTAACAAGGCTATAACAATATTTATACACATTACCAGTGCCATCATCTCAGTTCACTCATAAATACCAACATACAGGGCTTCTGTCTGAGAAATTAACACAGACCAACAGACAGGACTTCTGTCTGAGAAATTAACACAGACCAACAGACAGGGCTTCTGTCTGAGAAATTAACACAGACCAACAGACAGGGCTTCTGTCTGAGAAATTAACACAGACCAACAGACAGGGCTTCTGTCTGAGAAATTAACACAGACCAACAGACAGGGCTTCTGTCTGAGAAATTAACACAGACCAACAGACAGGACTTCTGTCTGAGAAATTAACACAGACCAACAGACAGGGCTTCTGTCTGAGAAATTAACACAGACCAACAGACAGGACTTCTGTCTGAGAAATTAACAGAGATCAACAGAAAAAACAATGACATCATAAACATTCTTTCTATTAGGCCTCCCCACAAGCAAGTTCCCCTAGCCTGCTCATGGTCACTTCTCAGCTCTGCCTCTCCATCTTCTCCCTCAGCTCTGCTTCTGACTGCTTTACTCTCTCTCTCTCTCTCTCTCTCTCTCTCTCTCTCTCTCTCTCTCTCTCTCTCTCTCTCTCTCTCTCTTCAAGCAATACAGTATATTTACCATTTCCAATCAAGATTCTTGAGTGATTCACTCAAAAGCAAGATTCAGTCAAAGGCACTTGATTGGCTAAAATTCAATCCAGAGCAGCAACAAACAGTCCTACTTTGCTTGCTGTTACAATATCTTAACAAGTAATCCCTCAGTGTCCTCAGAACTGACCAGTAGCATACATAAGAAATCAAACTCACATTAAAAAAAGAAAAATAACACATCAGTTTATAGTAAGGCTAAATATTTTAAACATTAGTAGAGTTCACATTTTATGTGATAGGTCAGATGACTAAAACTAAGGCTAAAAAATAATATTCACCAAATAATAGCCACAATTCAGTTTGCTCATCGATACAAAAGGACAGCTAAGTGGATGGACCACTGAGTGATTTTTGGCTATGGATATTAATAGTGCTTTCAGAATATTTTTGTCTGAATGTTCTGTCACTGATGCACAGAAATATTAACAGGACCTGGAATATTGAATCAGGATTAAAAGCACTGGTGATATCAGATTACTTCTGAGTTCCTGTCTTTCTAACTCCCAAGACACAAGTAAATGTTTTTCTTCCACTAAGAAATTAAAATGACTCAATGTGCACTCTTAAAAATTCCCTAAATATCTTGGAGCTTCCCAAACCAGCTTTTGGTGTCATATGATTTCACTGTTTCATGAATAACCATGTATAATTTTGTGATATTACTATGTAGCTGCAAATAATGTGACATCAGAAGAATCAGAATTGCAGGTTAACTAAAGGATGATTACACACAGAAACTAAAAGAACACTACAATATACTATCAATAAATTGTGTGTGATCTACACATGAACAATGACAAAAAAGAATTCTATACTTAGAAAAGGAGAGGAGCCAGCCATGGATTAGGAATGTGAGATAACAGATGGGAAGTTGGGTCACCACTAGAGGAGAGAAAATCACGTTAGAAGGTGGTCTCTACTGCCTTCCTACAACTGGGCATGTACAATCAGAGTATATTCATAGAGAGATAGTCACAAATATTGTATCAGTCAAAACAGCAGGGCTGTGTGTGTGACCCACACTAATAAAGGGAGAGTTCATATTGAGAGAGGAATGACTGCTACATCACATATACCTTGAAATTAAACCTCCCTCCAATTTCCATGATCCTGCCTGAAACGCAAGATAAGTATAATCTGGGGGAGGAGAAAGCCTTTAAGGGAGACTGTAAGTACATGAAAGAAATTGCATTGGATACACTGAAGTGTGGATGCCATTGTGCTAAGCATAAAATCTCATGCTAGGATATAACTGCCCTCTTAATATTTCAAGCCACACTAGCCACCCATGACAATTGGGGGAACTACATCTCAGTGTGGATGGCACCTAATAGATACCCCATGAGAGGGGCAACATGATAAAAGGAAGAGAATACTGGCATTAACTGGAGTTAGGGAAATCAGGTTCAAATTCTGACCCTGAAACGTGGTGCCTCTATGACCTTGAGCAAATCACTTAACTAACCCAGTCCTCAGTTTTCTTATCTGCAAAACAAGGAGATGGACAAATTGATCTCTGAGGATTTTTCCAGCTAAAGATCTGTGATCCTGTCTTTCCATGAAGAAAATTTCCTAACATCTGGATTTGGGCAGAAATCATTCTTTCCTATTGTTCTCTTTTGTTTGATAATGGCATATCTACGATTTGAGGCCCATTCATCAAGTAGCATCACTTGAGGTAGATAAATGGGATCATTATATGACAAATGAATATTTCACATTTTTCCATCAGACCTGTTACAGATCTATTATTACCCTACTTTAACACCAAAAAAGGGAGCACTGTTGTGACGTGAAACATTATGTTATCTTTGGGAACCTTGGGGAGAGGATATAATAAAGCTATCAGCTTAGACTCCATTGACTTCTCCATCATTGGAGGTTCTCAAGCATAGAGAGGCTGTATAGTCACTTGTTGGGAGAGGTTTTAGAGGTCATTAAAAATTTTTTAATGTGAATTAGATGAACTCTGAGGTCCCTTCCAAATCTGAGATTATTTTTTAAAATTAAACTTTCTTTTTCAACTGGTAAAAATCTGCTTTTTTCTCCTCCTCACCTCACCCTAAATGAAAACAAAGGAAACAAAAGTAAACTCATGTTACAAACACATATAGTTAAGAAACCTCATTGATCATTCTGCATCTTGGGCCTCTTTCTATGCAGGTGGTGGCATCTTTCAACATTAGTCTTCTGGAATTGTGATTGGTCATTACAAAGATCAGATATATGTCAGACTTGTTGATTCCATGAGCTCCCAAACCAGGAAACATTGTCACCAATGTGTCATGATAAAAATAAAGTAAATGCATTGTATAGTTGAGTGAAAATGAACAATGGTTCAGATGAAGAGCTAGACCTGAAAATGTTATTTGGCGATATTCCTAGAACATCAGAAACCCATTAACACCAAATAGATTCACAGTCAATCATTATATTAATATAACTGACATTCAGTGTGGGGCAGGTTATCGTCAAGCATGTTATAAATTTGAAACAGAAAATGTAACCTTTGAGAACATGCCACAAACGATGACCCATTAATAGCACATAAATTCTTATTCTGAGAGATATAAACACTCAGGAAGTCAGTTTCCAGTAAATTGATAGGAGATTTCTCCAGGGACATTGGTTCAAGCACATTTTATGGGATAAGAGACTTACTAGGACAAGATTGTGATTAAAAACCTCCAGTTCACCAATAAGAATAAAAAGGTAAAGATAAACTGCAAGACAATCAAATACATGGTCAAATGTGGAGGAATAATATAAAGATAGTTAGAAGACAGAAAAACAAAAGGACAAGGGTAGAAAGTATTGAATGAAAATTCGACCGATGGTGCTACAAATTACTATAAATTTGCCTTCATTGATAAAGACCTTATTGATTGGGATCACCTTGAGTTTTAAAGCATCCTAAAAATAACATGAATGAATAATTTAATATCAATTTATTAAGCACTTACTATGTTCCAGGTACTGTGATAAGTATGGATATAAATAAATAATTTTTAAAAACAGGCAGCCCTTCCCTTCAAAAAGTTTATATCCTAATGGGGGAAATAATATATAGAGAGGTGGTGGCAGAAAAGGATAAAGGGAAGGGGAGGGAAGGGGAAGGAAAGAGGGCTGAGGAGGTGAGGAAAGGAGAGAGAAGGATGGTACCAAGATATAAATTACTATGTATTACTTTTTCCTCATCAAAGTAGAAGAAGGAGAAGAAGGACAGAGAAAAAGAAGGGGAAGAAGAAGTAGGGGAAGAAGAGGAAAAGAAGGGAAGAAGAAGGAGATGAAGGAGAAGAAGAAGAAGGAAAAGAAGAGAGAAAAAGAAAGGAAGAAAAAAAGGAGAGAGAAAAAAGGAAGGAAAGAAGAAAGGAAAGGAAGGAAGGAAGGAAGGAAGGAAGGAAGGAAGGAAGGAAGGAAGGAAGGAAGGAAGGAAGGAAGGAAGGAAGGAAGGAGGGAAAGAGGGAAGGAAGGAAGGAAGGAAGGAAGGAAGGAAGGAAGGAAGGAAGGAAGGAGGGAAGGAGGGAAGGAAGGAAGGAAGGAAGGAGGGAAGGAAGGAAGGAAGGAGGGAAGGAAGGAAGGAGGGAAGGAAGGAAGGAGGGAAGGAAGGAAGGAAGGAAGGAAGGAAGGAAGGAAGGAAGGAGGGAAGGAGGGAAGGAAGGAAGGAAGGAAGGAAGGAAGGAAGGAAGGAAGGAAGGAAGGAAGGAAGGAAGGAAAAGAAAGAAAGAGCAGAATTTCCTAACTTCTGCCTGAATGGGCAATGACTACTATAATATGGTAAAGACAGGTCAGGAGGACCTAAGTTAAAATCAGGCTTAAGATACTTACTAGTTGCATGACCCTGGGCAAGTCACTTAACCCCAGTTGCCTCCAAAAAAAAAAATACTACAAAATGTTCTCCTAAGAACCTAGTTCACCCCTTCCCACAAATACAGCTTCCTTGGGAGGAGTAAACTTAAACTTACATCACCATAACTGTAGTGAGACACACATTTAAGAAATATGTGTGACAAGGTTTTGTTTTTTTTTTTTGGAAGTCCTACTCTCCAGGTAGAGATTTTATTCAGAATCCTTTTTGGTGATGGTGGTGGTTCTTCATTCTTGAGGAGAACCAATGACATCATGAGGGTGATGTCTTGACTTGTACATGAATAGGATATGAATGAGACAGAGCTGCACAAAGTCTTCAGCCTCAGTCTCTCTTCCAGAGTAATCAAAGTCCAGTGGCAATACAAAGATCAAGATGACTGGCAATGACCTAGGATGCAGTGGATGACCTTGGCCTTTCTGAATTAGGGTCTTTCCCAAGTCTTAATTTGTGTGAGGCCACAACCACTCAGTGACTATGGACTGGGTAAGAATTGAAATAAAATGCACCATCCCCACCACACCAAGAAGCCCTGGACAATCTGAAGCTGCAGACACACTGCAGATTCTCAAACAAATCAGCTCATTTGGGAGTCCAGTGGAACCAAGGGAGAGAGAAGCTCAGAACCCCAGGTAATTGTAGCAGCCACTCCTGACACTATCAGTCTGCAGATTAAAGTCTGTAAGTCATCTACTTTAACTTCTGGGAGCCAAGATGGCAGAATGATAAGTAAATGCTCTCTCTCCCTCCCCTTGTTGACCTTGAAAGATCCATAAAATATTTCCCCAGAAATGTCCTGGACCACTGGGATCAGCAGAAGGGACAAACAGCCTCGTAGCATGTGAGTCTAGGAAAATCGATAAGGAGGATCCCTCCTGTGGTGTCTGGAGGGGACCAGTGCAGGACCAGAGCCATCACAGACAGCCCTACATCAGCAAACCAGGAGGAGATCCTGAATCCTGGGGGGTGGAGCCCAAAATCACCTCAGCACCCTAGGGAAATTGGGAAGACACTAGCACAGACAGGATCACCAACCGCTGAGCTTGCCTATGCTCTAGCTCAGCAGAGGAGACCTCTTGTGGCCAGACCACCCCTCCCCCACACTTAACACAACTAGCTCCAGGGCAACTCCAGGGAAACCCAGAAAGACTTCACCTGGCCTCTGCTTTCTCATACCAGTCACCTCAGCACCAGGTAAGCAGCAGCATTTTAGCTTCCAGCTGTGCAAGTATACAGATATAAAAGTGCATCCTAAGTCATCTCCAGTCATCCTAATGAATATCTGGTCACTGAATTCAGATGGCTCTGGAGGAGAAGTGAGGCTAGTGATCTTGCACAGCCCTCCCACACTCAAAACAAAGTCACATGCAAGTCATGTCATCATTTCTCTGATGGCATTCTGGGGAAATATTTTATGGATCTTTCAAGGTCAACAAGGGGAGGGAGAGAGAGCATTTACTTATCACTCTGTCATCTTGGCTCCCAGAAGTTCAAGTAGATGACTAATAGACTTTAATCTGCAGACTGATAGTGTCAGGAGTGGCTGCTACAATTACCTGGGGTTCTGAGCTTCTCTCCCCCTTGGTTCCTTCTGGTCTTCTTTGGCAAAGAAGGACAAACACATTCAAAAGAAACAGAAGCCTCAACACACAAAGCCTTAAATTCAAGGCACAAGAATTGTGAGACAGAGCCCCTTGTACCTGAGAAGCATACATCTACTTTAAAAGCCAGAAAAAGGGTTATCTTCATAAGAAAGAAGCGAAGTATAAGGGAAAAGACCATACAATATTTGTATGGGGACCAAATCACAAATACAAAAGAGGTCAGCATTGAGACTGTGCTCCCATCTGAAACTTCAGAAGGGAATATGAACTGGTTGCAAGCACAAAGAGCACTCTTGGAAGAACTCAAGAAGGATTTTAAAAGTCAAATAGAAGAAAAAATGGCCCATGAATTTAAAAATATGAAGAAAGAATTCACTTAAGAAAACAGCTCCTTAGAAAGGAAAATTGGACAAATGGAAAAGGAAGCACAAGACCTAACTGGGAAAATTGGACAAATGGAAAAGGAAGCCCAAATACTAACTGGAGAAAATAACTCCTTGAAAGGAACAATTGGACAGATGGAAAAGGAGATGCAAAAGTTAAGAAAACAATTTGAAAAACTTAGAATTTGGCAAGTAGAAGCTAAGGATTCTATGAGATATCAAGAATCAGTCAAACAGAATCAAAAGAATGAAAAGATAGAAGAAAATATAAAATATCTAACTGGATAAACAACTGACCTGGAAAATAGATCCAGGAGAGAAAAATCTAAGAATTATTGGTCTACCAGAAAGCCACGATGAAAAAAAGAGCCTGGACAATATCTTCCAAGAAATCATCAAGGAAAACTGCCCAGTAATCCCAGATCCAAAGGATAAAATAATAATCAAAAGAATCCACCTTTCAGGTGGATGTCTCCTGAAAGGGATCCCAAACTACAAACACCAAGGAATATTGGTGCCAAATTCCAGAACTATCAAGTGAAGGAGAAAATGCTACAGGCAACCATAAAGAAACCATTCAAATATCGACGAGCTACAGTCAGGATCACACAGGACCTTGCAGTTTCTACACCAAAAGACTGAAGGAATTAGAATACGACATTCTGTAAGGCAAAAAACTGGGACTACAACAAAAGATCAATTACCCAGCAAAGTTGAGCATGATATTTTAGGCAAGAAGATGGAAACTCAATGAAAAAAGGGATTTGAGACCTTCCTGATGAAAAGGCCAGAGCTCTATAGAAAATTCGATCTTCAATCACAAGTCTTAAGAGAGTCATAAAAAGGTAAGAAAGGAAAAAACTTGTTATTCAATATGCACATACTGTTTATATCCCTATAAGGGAAGATGATGCTTGTTAATCTTGAGAATTGCATATTTCTTATAATATATAAAAGGGATATACATAGATAGAAGGAGAGGGTATAAAGTAAATGATGTGATAATAAAAATGATGATTTAAGGTGGTAAGGGATTGTAACAGGAGATGTGAAAAGGAGAAGGCAGAAAAAGGTAAATTACATCACAGGAAGAGAAACGAAATTATATTACAGTAGAGGGGAAGAGAGGAGTGAGATGAGCATTGTTTGACATTTACTTTCATCTGATTTGGTTCCAGGAAGGAACAACAAACTCAGGTAAAGAAATCTAACTTGCTCCATAGGCAGCAGGAGGGGAAGGGGGAAAGAAAAGGGAGGGGAGGCTAAAAGGGAGGAAAGAAGGATAAAGGGGAATAAAAAGGAGCAGGGCTGACAGAAGGAAGGGAAGACTGCAGGAGGTGGTGGTCAAAAATTGAAACTCTATTATGGAGGGGAATGGAGAAGGGAGAACTCAAAGAAGAAATGGGGGAAGAGGATGGAGAGAAAGACACAGTAATCATAACTGTGAATGTGTGTGTGGTGAACTCTACCATAAAATGGAGACAGACAGTAGAATGGATTAAGAACCATAATTCAACAATATGTTTACAAGAAACACATTTGAAATGGGGGGATACACAGTGTAAAGGTAAAAGGTTGGAGCAGAATGTATCATGCTTCATCCGATGTAAAAAAGCGGGGATAGCAATTCTAATCTCATACAAAGCAAAAGCAGAAAAAGATCTAATCAAATGAGATAAGGAAAGAAATTATATCCTGCTTAAAGGAATCTTAAACAATGAAGCAATATCATTACTAAACATATATATTTCAACTGATATAGCATCCAAATTCTTAGAGGAGAACTTAAGGGAGTTACAGGAAGAAATAGACAGCAAAACTATACTAGTGGGGAACCTCAACCTCCCCCTCTCTGAACTTGATAAATCTAACCTCAAAATAAGTAAGAAAGAAGTTAAGGAGGTGAATAAAACTCTAGATAAAGTAGATATAGATCCCAGGAGAAAATTGAATGAGGATAGAAAGGAATGTATCTTGTTCTCAGTGGTACATGGAACATATACAAAATTTGACCATGGACTAAGGCATAAAAACCTCACAATACAGTGCAGAAAGGTAGAGATAGTTAATGCATCCTTCTCAGATCATAATGCAATAAAAATTATATGTAATAAAAGGCCATGGAAAAATACACCATAAATTAATTGTAAGCTAAATAATCTAATCCTAAAGAAGGAGTGGGTTAAACAACAAACCGAAGAAACAGTCAACAACTTCATTCAAGAGAATGAAATAATGAGGCAACCTATCAAATCTTATGGGACACTGGAAAAGCAGGTCTTAGGGGAAATTTTATATCTTTGAATGCCTACATGAATAAAATAGGGGAAGAGAAGATGAATGAATTGGGCATGCAGCTGAAAAAGCTAGAAAAAGAGCAAATTGAAAACTGGTAAATACTACATTAGAAATATTGAAAACCAAAGGAGAGATTAATAAAATTGAAATTAAGAATACTATTGAACTAATAAATAAAAGTAAGAGTACATTTTGTGGAAAAAATCAACAAAATCAATAAACTTTGGTCAATTTGATTTAAAAAATAAAGAAGAAAACCAAATTGCCAATATCAAAAATGAAAAGAGTGAACTCACCTCTAATGAGGAGGAAATTAAAACAATAATTAGAAACTATTTTTCCCAACTGTACACTCATAAATTTGACAATTTAAGTGAGAAGGATGATTATTTCTAAAACTATAGATTGCCCAGATTAACAGAAGAGGAATTTTAATACTTAAATAACCCCACCTCAGTAAAAGAAATTGAACAAGCCATCAATGAAATCCCTAGAAAAAAATCTTCAGGGTTGGATGGATTTAAAAGTGAATTCTATCAAACATTTAAAGAACAGTTAATTCCAATATTGTATAAACTACTTGGGGAAAATGTAGAAGAAAGAGTCCTCCCAAATTCTTTTTATGATACACATATGGTTCTGATACCTAAACAACGAAGAGCCAAAACAGAGAAAGAAAATTATAGACCAATTTCTCTAATGAGTATAAATGCAAAAATTTTTTAAAAGATTTTAGCAAAAAAAATATAGTAACTTTTCATGAAAATAATACATTATGATCAGGTAGGATTTATACCAGGAATGCAGGGCTGGTTCAATACTAGGAAAAGTATAAGCATTATTAATCATATCAATAACAAAATTGACAGAAACCACATGATTATCTCAATACATGCAGAAAAAGCTTTTAACAAAATTCAACACTTATTCCTATTGAAAACACTCAAAAGTATATGACTAAATGGAACTTTTCATAAAATAATAAGCAGTATCTACTTAAAACCATCAGCAAGCATTTATGCAATTGGGATAAGCTACATGCAGTTCCAATGAGATCGGGGTGAAACAAGGATGTCCATTATCGCCACTATTATTCAATGTGGTCCTAGAAATGTTAGCTTTAGCAATAAGAGAAGAAAAAGAAATTGAAGGAAATTAGAATAAGAAAGAAAAAAACTCAGTTATCACTCTTTGCAGATGATATGATGGTATATGTAGAGAATCCCAAAGAATCAAGTAAAAAAGTGCTTGAAATGATAAACAACTTTGGCAAGTTGCAGGTTACAAAATTAGCCCACAAAATTCTTTTGCTTTTCTACATATTACTAACAAACCCCAACAACAAGAGATAGAAAGAGAAATCTCAATTAAAGCTAAGGTAGACACTATATTTGGGAGTCTACCTGCCAAAACAAAGCCAGGGACTATATGAACCAGTTACAAAATACTTTTTGCACAAATAAAGTCAGATCTCAGTAAGTTGAGAAACATCAGTTGCTCATGGGTAGGCCAAGACAATATAATAAAAATGACAAGTTCTATCTAAATTAATTTATTTATTCAGTGCTATACCAATCAAACTATCAGGTAATTATTTTGTAGAGCTAGAAAAAAATAATATTAAAATTCATTTGCAAGAACAAAAGGTACAAAATATTGAGGGAATTAATGAAAAGAAATGCTAGGGAAGGTTATCTAACCTAAACAGATCTCAAATTGTATCATAAAGCAGAAATTATCAAAATAACTTGGTACTGACTAAGAAATGGAAGAGCAGACCAGTGGAATAGGTTAGGTGCTCAAGACACAGTAGTCAATGAATATAGCAATATACTGTTTGTTAAACCCAAGGACTTCAGCTTCTGAGATACGAACTCACTGTTCAACAAAAATTGCTGGGAAAACTAGATAACAGTGTGGCAGAAACTGGGCAATGCCTGACACAATGCACAAAAATAAATTCCAAACGGGTACATGATCTAGCTATAATGATTGATGCAAACGAGTGGAATAATGAATAGTATATTTACCAGATTTATGGAGAATGGAGAAATTTTTGACTAAACAAGAGATAGAAAACATGATGAAGTACAAAAATGGATAATTTTGATTACATTAAATTGAAAAGTTTTTGCACAAACAAACCCAATGCAACAAAGATTAGGAGGGAAACAGAAAACTGGGAAAGAATTTTTGCAACTAGTGTCTGTGGTAGAGGCTTTATTTCTAAAATATATAGAGAACTGAGTCAAATGTACAAGAATACAAGTCATTCCCCAATTGATAAATGGTCAAAAGACATGAATAGGCAGTTTTCAGAGGAAGAAATTAAAACTGTCTATAGTCAAATGAAAAAATGCTCTAAATTACTATTGATTAGAGAGATGCAAATCAAAACATCTCTGAGGTACCACATCCCACCAGTCAGGTTGGCTAACATAACAAAAAAAAAAAAGATGATAAATGTTGGAGAAAATGTGAGAGAGTTGGAACACTAACTCAAGGTTGGTAGAGCTGTGAGCTGATCCAACCATTCTGGAAAGCAATTTGGAACTATACCCAAAGGGCTACAAAAATGTGCATACCCTTGGACCCAGCAATACTGCTTCTGGGACAGTATCCCCAAGAGATCATAAAAATGGGAAAGGGTCCCACATGTACAAAAATATTTATAGCAGCTCTCTTTTTGGTGACCAAAAACTGGAAATCAAGGGGATGACCACCAATTGGGGAGTGGCTGAATAAATTGTGGTATATGAATGTAATGGAATACTATTGTGCTATAAGAAATGATGAACAGGAAGACTTCAGAGAATCCTGGAAGGACTTATATAAACTGATGCTGAGTGAAAGGAGCAGAACAAGGAGAACTTTGTACACAACAACAACCACAGTGCACGAGAATTTTTTCTGTTAGACTTAGTACTTCATTTCAATGCAAGGACTTTAAAACTTTCTG
Source organism: Bettongia penicillata ogilbyi (assembly GCA_023548195.1). Lineage (NCBI taxonomy): Eukaryota > Metazoa > Chordata > Mammalia > Diprotodontia > Potoroidae > Bettongia > Bettongia penicillata. The sequence continues at coordinate 4,644,675 of JAJHZJ010000025.1, read as the reverse complement.
ATGGCCTCTTGAGTTAAAATGCCTTCCACATTCAGAGAAAGAGTTATGGAATTCAATTGCAGAATGAAGCAGATCGTTGTCTTTTGTATTACATTTTGTTTTGTCTTGTTTTATGATTTCTCCCATTCATTTTAATTCTTCTATGCAACAGAACTTAAGTGAAAATATATTTATTAGGAATGTATGTGTAGAACCTATATAAAACTGTATTCCATCTCAGGGAGGGAGTGAGGAGGAAGGGGAGGAGGGGAGGGTGGGGGAAAAAGTCTAAGCTATATGGAAGTGATTGTAGAACACCGAAAACAAACTAATTTTAAAAAAAATTGAGTCAAAGATGGCTCAACTACTAATGACTAAGGCTCAAAAGTGAGACTAGCCCTGGTTATGTACATAAAGATCTGGGAATTATTTACATGGGGTTGAAAACCAAACCCATAAAGTTAATATGACCACCAAGAAAGAGCACAAGGAGAAAAGAAAACAGGGTGTATGACAGAGCCTTCAAGGACATTCATCGCTGGATGACATGAAGAGGGTTAAGATTCAGCAGAAGAAATTAAGAAAAAACAGTCAGAGATGGAAAGAACCTATAAAGAACAGTGTCACAAAAATTCAGAGGAAAGAATATGCAAAAAGAGGAGTTGGTCAGTAATGTCAAATGCTGCAGAGAAATCAAGAAAGGGTGAGGACTCAGAAGAGATCATTTGAGATGGCAATTAAAAGATCACTGCAGTCTTTGGAGAAAGTAATTTCATTCAAATTGTAAAGTCAGAAGACAGACTGCTACGGGTTTAGACGACAGTAAGAAGAGAAGAGACGGAGGCCCAGTCCATTGTTGACATCTTCAAGGAATTTTGCAGAGAAAGGAAGGAGAGATGTATTGTAAGATGACAGCCAGTGAGGATGATAAGATTAAATGAGGGCTTTGTAAGGATGGGAAAGATATGAGTATATTGGTAGGAAGTAAGAAAGGGTCCAGGAGATGGGGAGAGTGACAATTAGAAGGAAATTGGGAATGAGTGGGAACAATCTGGTGGAGAAGGATGGGTTAAATAGAATCAAGAATACATGGAGTTGAGCTAGCCTTGGCAAGGAGGAGTAAAGGAGGAGAGAGTGGGCAATGGCATCAGAAAGGTGTGAAATGAAGAGAAAGAAAGAAAAGAAAGCTCTCAGTTGGATAGCCTCAAATTTGGGCATGAAGGATAAGTCTAGATTTTCATCTAAGGTAGTAGGAGGAGAGATGCCATGGGACACTTGAGGTAAATGAAGGTTTGGAACACTTTCTGTGGAGAATACGATAGAAAATAAATAAGAAAGGAATAGAAAGAGTGACTTGCTACTTTCAAGGCTCACTTGAAAGGAGGAATAAGGCTAAAAAAAGTAGACTGGAACAAGAATTTCTTAAGGCCTTTAATATCAGGCTAAAGAGGATAATAATAATATTTACATAACACTATGTACTGGGCACTATGATAAACATTGTACAAATATCATATTTAATCCTTGTAACAACCCTGGGAGGTAGGTGCTTTATTTTTCCCATTTTACAGATAAAGAAACTGAAGCAGAGTTTAACGGACTTGCCCAGGATCACAGAGATAGTAAGTGTCTTAGACTACATTTGAACTCAGACCTCTCTGACTCCAAGATTACTAGTCCATGTACTGTACTATATCTTAGAAGTCATAGGGACTTACTTAAAATGTTTGAGCACAGTGAGACATGATCACACCTTTGTGGTATTTCTTGGCATATGTTGGTTAAATTTGGCTGGCTTGACTTAAAGAAATCAATGATGGGTAGAGATAGATAGGCTACCTTGCATTGTAAAGGAAGAATCATGAATACAATGAAGGATTAAAAAAAAAAATAAAATCAAAGATACATGAGACTGAAAAAACATCTAGATCTAGAGCAAGATCCACAGTATGTCGTATCAGTAAGCACCCCAACATACACAGGCGGGGCTTGCTACCACAGATTCTTAGATCTGCATTCCTAAAAGGAAAGGCAACTTTTGAGGGATTAACAATCACTTTAATCAAGCACATGTATCATTCCTTTAATCAACTGTGTGTGTGTGTGTGTGTGTGTATCATTCAGTTAATTCAGTGGAAAAAGTCAGCACCCTGAACTTCAGAGAAAATACAGAGAAATCAAAACTCAACAAACATGGCTTCCTCTGTGTGGCCATAATCTATACGTATATCACAAATTAACACACAAGTCCAACTGTCTGGCCGTAATTACCAGAAAGGGAAGCACCAGCATCTAGGTTTTCAAGCTGGGGGGTGGGGTTTGGAGGGGAAGAGGCTACTTAGAGGCTTCCCAGAGTCCCATCTGGTACACAAACTTTCTTCCAAAATCTTAACCCCAAAATAAAACCACACCTCTGACTTTTTATACACTTTTTAGAGCCAGAGGGCATCACATCCCTTGAGAACCAGTGCCTCATTAACAAAAGGTGGGAGCCTTCCTACAAATCTTCCCAGATTCAACAATGGGTGGGAAAGATCCTCCTTAATCACATTATTCAGAGGCATTAACCAAAAACAGCTGAAGATCCTACATGTGTTTGGTGAGCATTGCATGGAAGGAAAAGAAGAGGTTATAAACAAGAGTCATGTGGAATGAGGATATAGATGGATTGCAATACACACCTTTGGAGAAAATACTTTTATCAGTGAAATTCCAGATACATAAAAATATTGAAGCAAACACAAGGCTTAATATTTCTATCTTTGAAATATCATCACATTAACCTTGGCTTATTGACTCAGTTAATAAAAGTTTATTAAGCCTCCACCATGGGCTAAGCATTGTGGGTACAAAAAAAAAAAAAGGCAAAACATAGTCCCTGCTCTTAAGAAGCAGTCAGTTCAATGGATGAAGAGTTTCAGTCTATCAAGATTCTTTTGGCTCCTAATTTTGTCAGTCAACCTTTTAGCTATTTCCTCCACCTTCATATCGCTCTTGAATTAGAAAAGAGTGCAATCAACATCTTCATAAAAATATACATGAGAGCCATCACAGAGCCTTATGGCATGCCACTATAGACATATAACTTTACTAACCAATTCTTTCGACTGAGTCATCCAATCATTTGCATATTAACCAAATTGAATTATCATCTCTCTGTCCTACCCAAGGGAACATTAGAGAAGAGAAGAGAAAATTATTTTTAAATTCTTCATTAAAGTCTAGGCATACTAAGACTACAACCTTTCCCTGAGCTAGTAAAACCACTTTTAGAAAAAGGGAAATATGTTTAAACTGATCAAATTGTTCTAATGTATCAATAGTAACTCATAAAGATCACCATTTCCTTTTCCAAATGTTTATAAGCCCTCTCTCTTCAGTCCGTTCCTGATTTTGCCAGCCACTGATGTCAAGTTCATTGACCTATAAATTATAGAATCCATGTTCCTTTTCTTTTAAATCAGAACCAAGTTTGTCCATTATCCTGCTCCCGCCATGATTCCTCAGCAATCTCAAGACAGTTCAGTGATTATACCTGCAGATTCTTTGCATTCATGTTAGTGAAATTCATTTGTGCTACGTAATTTAAATTTACTGAGAGTGACAGGTTACTCTCTTGTCACTTAATTGGAGATTAGATTTCCCTTTAAATGTTCTAGCTCTATTCTTCTTAATGCAAAATTATTCTCTTTGATAGAAAAAAATGGGAGCTGTTGTTGTAGAGTATTCCAGTCATATACAATTCTCAAGGACTTCATTTGGTGCTTTCTTTTTTTTTTTGTAAATAGTATTTTATTTTTTTTAACCACATGTAAAGATAGTTTTCAACATTCATTTTTTATAAGATTTTGATTCCAAATTTTCCTCCTTTCTTTTCTCCCCCCCACCAAAGATGATAAGCAATCAGATATAGATTATGCATGTATACATGTATATGTTAAATATATTTCCACATCAGTCATGTTATGAAAGAAGAATCAGAAAAAAAGAAAAAAATCATGAAAAAGAAAAATAAAAAAAGGAAAATAGTATGCTTCAATCTGCATTCAGACTCCAAAGTTCTTTCTCTGAACATGGATAGAATTTTCCATCACAAGTCTTTTTGGAACTGTCTCAGACCATTGCATTGCTGAGAAGAGCTAAGTCTATCATGAAATTGATCATCACACAATCTTGCTGAACTGTGTACAATGTCCTTCTGGTTCTGCTACCTTCTCTCAGCATCAGTTCATTTAAATCTCTCCAGGTTTCCCTGAAATCTGTCTGCTCATTGTTTTTTTATATTATGATAGTATTCCATTACATTCAGGTACCACAACTTGTTCAACCATTCCTCAATTGATGGGCATTCCCTCAATTTCCAATTCTTGGTCACCGCAGAAAGAGCTTTTTAAAGTACTTTTGTACATGTCGATCCTTTTTCCCATTTTATAGTCTCTTTGGAACGCAAGACCTAGTAGTGTTATTGCTAGATAAAAGGGCATGCACAATTTGTTTGCCCTTTGGGCATAGTTCCAAAATGTTCTCCAGCATGGCTGAATCAATTTAACGACAATGATTTAATGTCCCAGTTTTCTCATATGTTTTCCAACATTTATCATTTTCTTTTTCAGTTATATTGGGCAATCAGATACACATGAAGTGGTACCTCAAAAGTTTTTTTAATTTGCATGTCTCTAATCAATAGAGATTTAAAGCACTTTTTTTCATATGACTAGGTAGCTTTAATTTCTTCATCTGAAAGCTGCCTTTTCAATCCTTTGATCATTTATCAATTGAGGAATACTTGTAATACTTATAAATCTGACTCATTTTTCTACATATTTGAGAAATGAGGCATTTGGGGTTTTCTTAGCAAAGACAATGGAGTGGTTTGCCATTTCCTTCTCCAGTTCATTTTACAGATGAGGAAACTGATGAAAACAGGGGTAAGTGACTTCCCCAGAGTCACCCAGCTAGTAAGTGTCTGAGGCAGGATTTGAACTCAGATCCTCCTGACTCCAGAGCAGTCACTATCCACTGCATCACCTAGCTGTCAGCCTAGAAAAAGAAAAAGAAGAAAAAAAAGCATTGTTGAATTGCTTCATTTCTAAGTGCAAAAGCACTGGAGAGACAGGCTTCTAGATCACCCCCACAAGCACAGTAGGACTTTCCTTCACCATCCTGGAATTTTTTTCTGCCCGTCTAGACAATCCACAGAGAATGTGTGCCAATCAGCCTCTCAGGAGATAGTGCAGAGAAAGCTGGAGAGAGCTCAGCGGAGAAATAAATTAACTCTGGATCAAATATTTCTCCATATGAATTCTAAGACTGGAAAGCTGTGGTTGCTATGCCAATCTCCAAAGTCTTTTGCCATTATCAGCCTCCCATTGTACAGTTTAGGTTTTACTTACCCAAAAGGGATTGAATAGAGTAACCAATTGTTGTTATGTTAACAGAGGACAGAAGTCACAGAAATATATATATATTTATGTCTTATCCCCTCTGTTATATTCCCTCAATTTCAACTTAGTTGTGCTACCAGACATTTTGTCACTAGTGCTTTATTCACTTATCCCATCACCATTAACTTACAAAAGTTAACCCTCACACAAAAAAAATCCAGTTTCAAAAAGTGGAAACATGCCTCAGATAACAGAATTTTGAAATTTGCATTTTTGTAACATCAGCGGCAGGATTAGTAAGGATTAGCTCAGCATGGATGTTTTTTTTTTTCTTAATAACTCAGACAATTTCACACACATGCCATTTCAGCCAATTAATCAATTACTTTATGGGTGGAAGATTTTTTTTAGAAGCCCTAACTTCTAACTTCTAAAGACCACTAGGGTAATATTTAGTTTATGCTTTCATTGTATTTACTGATACCCTCGTGACCTAAAAAGAGAAAATGCACTCCCCCATGCCCAAGGATCTAATATACTCCTGGGGTAGGATGCAAAAATTAATCATAATTATTATTTATTAGATACATAAAATCAAATCATACACAATTCATATACACACTAGGGAGCAAGTCCAAAGCTGAAAGCATCTACAAAAATAAAAAGGAAACATAAAAAGCAGTTGATAGCATGGTTTTTTTCCTATCACCATCTTTCACATTTAAATCTGATGTTACTAACCAGAAACCCTAAATTATATTTGCCAGCTCAGTGCTCTCTAATGGAAATAAGATAGAGCTAGCTTTCAGGGAGATACCCAGAAGGGTTCAGCAGTTCTAAGAACCATTACTGTTTACTAGAAACTTTTCCTTCCCTCCTCCCTCTACAAATTAGCCTTCATCCTCATTAGTCTGAGGTAAAAATCAAGGCAGCATTCCTAGGAGCCAGCTGCCAAAGCCTAGTCTCACCTTAAATCCTCTCTAATGACTAATTGCCGGCAGGAAGGTGGATAGAGTGCTGAGCCCATCTTCCTGAGTTCAAATCTGGCCTCCAACTTACTAGCTGTGTGGCCCTGGGCAAGTCATTTAAACATGTTTGCCTCAGTTTCTTCATCTGTAAAATGAGCTGGAGAAGGAAATGGTAAATCACTTCAGTATCTCCATCAAGAAAATCCCAAATAAGGTCATGAAAAGTCAGATGCAACTGAAACAACTAAATAACAATGGCCAGTTGTAGCTTCTTGAATGAGGAAATGCATGATCTAGAAGATAAGATTCATTCATTGAATATGTTGATACTGAGCCCTGAGACTTCCATACATGAGGGAAGATTGACTCCACAGCTGGTAGTAGTGTTTTGGTTTTGCTATTGGTTACTATAAATTTAACATTCTCAACCAAGACTAATAAGCAAATTAAACCCAATAGAGTATATTTCCAAATAAAACTCTAAAATTAGTATTAAATTTCCATTTAAAATAGTATAACAGATGAATATATTAATGAAAATGGTGTACCCTTCACAATCCAGATGGGGATTTATAAAACCCCTCTTTTTTATTGGATCTGCATGTATACATTCACAAAGAGGATAGAAATAGGGATCAGACCTGTGAATTAACTGGTATAAGGAACTCCCAAGTTTGGAGACTTCCTCTACCAATGAAAGTTGGCACCTTCCCTACAACTAATCAGTTAATGAGCATTCATTAAGCTCCAACTATGCATTAGGCAATAGGCTAGGCACAGAAGCTGTGAATACAATAAATGAAACAATCCATATTCACAAGGAGCCTTTTTCCTATGGTCTAAGAAAATTGGCTACATCAGTAGCATCAAATTCAAACAGAAATAGGGGAAACTAAATCATACATAAATGTCTCTGTGGGCCACATATTGATTTAGAAACTATATATTAATATTATCTATGTTTTATTGTATTTTCATTTATTTTGTTATTATTTCATGATTACATTTTAACTTGATTCCTATGGGAATGTTGCAGCAGCATGTATTTTTTGCCTAACAAAGCACTGAAATTTTAAGTGACATTCCCAGGGTTACACAGCTTGAACATGTCAGAGACAGGATTTGAACTCAGACCTTCCTGACTTTGGGGCCAGCTCCATCTATTAGGTGACTTCACATCCATATCCATGCAGATAGACAGACAGACAGACAGACAGATAGATAGATAAATAGATAGATAGATAGATAAAAAACCATGCATGTGGACATATTATACCCATGTCCCCCTCTTCCCTACCACTGTAAAAGCTTTTTCTTGCCTCTTTTATGTGAGATAATTTATGCCATTCTGCTTTTCCCTTTCTCCCTCTCCAGTGTATTGCTCTGTTACCCCTTAATTTCATTTTTTAGGTATCATTTCTTCATATTCATATATATATATATATATATACACACACACACACACAAATACACATATACACATACACATATACATATATATTCTCCTCAACTGTCCTAATACTGGGAAAGGTCTCATAAGTTACAAATATCACCTTTCCATTTAGGAATGTAAACAGTTCAATTTTAATAAGTCCTTTATGATTTATTTCTCTTTCTTGCTTACTGTTTCATGCTTCTCTTGAGTCTTGTATTTGAAAGTCAAATTTTCTATTCAGCTCTGATTTTTTATCAAGAATACTTGAAAATCCTCTATTTAATTGAAAATCCATTTTTTTCTGAAGGATTATACTCGGTTTTGCTGATGTAGGTGATTCTTGGTTTTAATCCTAGCTCCTTTGACCTCTGGAATATCATATTCTAAGTCCTCCAGTCCCTTAATGTAGAAACTGCTGAATCTTTTATTATCCTGTTTGTGTTTCCACAATACTCAAACTGTTTCTTTCTGGCTGCTTGCAATATTTTCTCCTTGACCTGGCAACTCTGGAATCTTGCTGTAATATTCCTAGGAGTTTTTCTTTGGAGATGTCTTTCAAGAGGTGATCAGTGGATTTTTTCCATCCCTATTTTGTGTTCTGGTTCCAGAATATCAAGAGTGTTTTCCTTGATAATTTCTTGATGGATGATGTCTAAACTCTTTTTGTGATGATGACTTTCAGGTAGTCCAGTAATTTTTAAATTGTCTCTCCTGTATCTATTTTGATTTTTCCAATGATATATTTCACATTATCTTCTATTTTTTCATTCTTTTGGTTCTGTTTTATAATTTCTTGATTTCTTGTAGATAATACAAGCTTCCATTTACACCATTCTAATTTTGAAGTAATTATTTTCTTCAATGAGTTTTCCATTTAACAATTCTGCTTTAAAGGCATTCTTCTCCTCATTGACTTTTTGGACTTCCTTTTCCATTTGAGTTAGTCTATTTTTTTAAGGTGTTATTTTCTTCAGTAATTTTGGGGCTCTCTTTTAGCAAGTTGTTGATTCATTTTTCATCATTTTCTTGAATCATTCTGATTTCTCTTCCCAATTTTTCCTCCATTTCTCTTACTTCAAAATCCTTTTTGAACTCTTCCATGGCCTGAGACCAAGGAGGCTTTGGATGGAGGAGCTTTGACTTTGTTTTCTTCTTCTGAGTGTTATGTTTTGATCTTCTCTGTTACCAAAGTGAGATTCTATAATCTGAGGTTTTTACCCTGCTTACTCATTGAGACAGCCAATAGCTTGCCTTTTTAATTCTTTAAATTTAAGGTGCAATTCTGCTTCCAGCATGGAGGGTGTACTGTCCCAAGTTGCAGAGGTTTTATACAGCTGTTTTCTGAGATACTTCTAGAGAACTGTAAATGTTCAGCTCTTCCAAGGTGATATGATCAAAGAAGAAGTATTTACTCCTCTCCTGGCCTGTGCTCTGGTCTGTGAGTGACCACAAGCACTCATTTCTGCCTTGGAACTGTGAAGAGGATTTCCTCTCCACTGCCGCCACAAGTTCCACCATGCCAACGCTTCCCTCCCCAGCATCACCACCCAGGACTGAGACCCAGATCCAATAAACAGCACCAGCAAGGAAGAGCCCTGCAATCCCCCTCTCATCAGCTGCTTGCTCCCTGCATCATCTGGTGACCAAGAACTGCAGAAGCAGCCAGGTCAACAAACCTCTCCTATTGACCTTCTAAGTTGTCTTTGTCATTTATGGGTTGAGAAGTTTGGAAACCACCATGACTGTCAGTGATTCAGTCCCCTGAGGCCTGTTTCAAGTTTGCTGGGGCCCTGTCTATTCCGGCACATTTTACACTGAACTATGAACCTCTCTCAGCTTGGTGTAACAGACCTTTCCTGTCGACCTTCCAGACTGTCTTGGGCTTGAAATTTGTTTCACTCTGTCATTTTGTGGGTTCTGCTGCTCTAGAATTCATTTACAATCATTTTTCCAGGTATTTGAAGGGGTTTGGATGACAGCTCAAAAAGAGTCCTTGCTTTTACTGTACCATCTTGGCTCCATTCGCTATTTGATTTTAAAAAATAATTCCAAAAACTTTTGAGACAGAAAGGATTGAAGTCCTAATAAATGTCAAACATGGCAAGTATCTGGATTACTATTTGGGAACCAATGAACCCTACCCTATATTCCTTAGTCATGCTTCTTGGATGACTCCAAATGAAAGGTTTTGGAGAATCTTTAGTCTAAAAAGACCTGAGTTCAAATTCAGCCTGAGACATTTACTATATGATCCTAGGCAAGTCACTTAACTGCTGTTTGCTTTAGTTTCCTCATCTGTAAAATGGGGGTCATAATAGCACCTACTGCCCAGGGTTATTGTGAGGGTTAAAAGAGGTAACAATTGCAAAATATTTAGTGTAATACCTGACATTGAGTGAGTGCTATGTAAACGTGAGCTATAATTAATAATCATAATGAAAGATTTAAGGAAAGCGTCATCACTGCCTTCAAATATTTGAAGACTTGTCATGTTAAAGAGCAATTCAACTTATTTTGCTTGGCTCCAGAGAGTAGAACTGGGATCCAAATGGTGAAGTTCCAGGGAGACAAGTTTAGACTCATAATTAAGAACTTTCCAGTAGTTGCAGCTATCCAAAAATGTCTTGCTTTATGAACCTAATGAGCTCCCCATTACCAGAAGAGTTAAATTGGAACTTAGATGACTACCTGCTGGGAGGATCTAAAAGAGATTCCTGTCCTGGGGCAAAGTTTGAGCTTCAGTGAATTTTAAATTCCTTTCTGGAGCAGATAGATGACACAGTGGATGAAGCAATGAGCCTGGAATCAAAAAGACTAAATTTCATGAGTTCAAATCTAGCCTCAGACACTAGCCATGTGACCCTGAGTGAGTCCCCTACCCCTGTTTGCCTCAGTTTCTGCATCTGTAAAACAAGATGGAGAAGGAAATGGGAAACCACTCCAGTATCTTTGCCAGGAAATCCCCAAATGGGGTCATGAAGAGTCAGACACAATTGAAAAAATTATTGAACAATAACAGTTCCCTGCTAATTCTAAGATGTTTATGTTCATAAGGCCCACTCTTCTCACAATCCCCACCACCCGACTCCCTAAGCTTCCTTGCTGCTTAGGTAACTAGGCTTTCCCATCTTAATGACATAACAAAATGTTGTGATTTTAAAATATTTCAGTTATAATTTTGTAGGTGGTGGAACCTCCCCCACCCATGTCTTCTTCTTTCTCCTGAGTGGCAGACTGCTTTCTGAGTGGAAGCATTTGGGAGGCTAACGATGTCAGGAAAGGCAGAAAAGTAGCCCTGCTGGTAAGAGCTTCAAGTCTTGATCTATTGACAATGTACATAAAACCCCATTCATTCAGAGTCCACAAAATAGGAATTTATGATTAATTCAGCAAGAGTTGGACTGAAATTCACATTTCTCAATGAAGAGGATATTTGCCAAATAAATTAATAAGGAAAAAGCCTGGGTGGGGGAAGGAGGAGGAACAGGTGTGATCTAGTAGGACTTTAGCCTAGCCTGAAAATGTCCTTATCATTGACCTCTGTATAATGTTGATGTTCAGTCATGTCTGATTCTTAGTGACCCCATTTGGGGTTTTCTTGGCAAAGATACTAGAGTGGTTTGCCATTTCCTCCTCCAACTCCTTGTACAGGTTAGAAAACTGAAGCTAACAGGGTTAAGTGACTTGCCCAGGGTCACACATCTAATAAGTGTGTGAGGCCAGATTTAAACTGAGGAAGATGAGTCTTCCTGATTCCAGGCCCTGATCCCAGCACACTAGGCACTGCACTACCTAGCTGCCAATTATAAACAGCTTTGGTATAATTCATATGCATCATGTTATGAGCTTACTGCATGGAGCAGACATTTAGTGTTTGCTGAATGAGGTTGCAATTCAACATTTCACATAATTGTGTCAGCCCCCCAACTTGTATATAAGCTCCTTGGAGATATACATCATCAATTATTTTAAAGATTTACCATCTAGACATATGTTGTCTTCATGGAGGAGAGGAGAGATGCTATACTCTATGTAAGTCCCATACATAGGCTCCTTCCTCAGACCATATGTAGATTCTTAGAGGCAAAGGGCACAGATAACTCCGCAAGGTTCTCTTCATCCATAGTTGATTTTTTTTTTTTTGGAGGCAACCTGGGTTAAGTGACTTGTCCAGGGTCACAGAGGTAGTAAATGTCTGAGGCTGGATTTGAATTCATGAAACTGAGTCTTCCTGATTCTAGGCCCAGCACTCTATCTACTATGCCACCTATCTGCCCCTCATCCGTGGTTCTTAAAGACTTCTTTTTGACTTATTAGCAAGATTCTAGCAAGCATATTAATAGAATCAACCAGAAATAGGCTTAAGACTGTACTTAAAATTAAATCTTAGATTTTTGTTACAATATGCTCTGTACCATCATGGGAGGTTTGGGAAGGAGAATGCTTTCATCAACTAACTCTCATCCACTAGATTGTAAGCTCCTTGTTCGTTGAATTACTCCCCTCTTTTCAAAAAATAGTTTTTTCTCCTCTCCCCACAGAATCATTATACCTTACATACAGTAGATACTCAAATATTTGTTGTGATTTAACATGGTAGTCACCGATTGATAGAGTCAGACCAAAATATCATCCCATGCCTTCTCGACCCCCTTCCAAATCTTCTCTATGATCCAGTTGAAATTTCAATTCCTTCAAGAAAATTTATCTGACCATTCCATCCCACAGGGCATCATCGTTCCTGGAAAGGCATAATTAAATAGAAAGAACTCTCAACTAAAATGGATTCCTGGAACTTGTGGCATTTATTGGCTGCATTGCTTGTGCAGTAACTGTTATCCACTGTCTTAGACTATACCAGATCGTGGCACTGAATTGTTAGCTACTACCAAGACCAAGGCTTCCATGGAGGAGATTCAGCAATTGTTTGTTTAAATGAAATTTAATTTAACTTTTCATGAATTGACATTGCCTGCAAGTAAATTATAAGCTTCTTGATGGTGAAAACCATGGTCTCTTGGATGTCCCTCAAGTCTGGATTTCTTCAAATTTTCCTTCATTCCTAACATTGTACCATTTATGTGCTAGGCACGAAGTAAATATTTCTTGAATTATTGAATTTCTCTTCCCTTCTCCTATTTTAACAATGAAATTTCATCTTTGTATAGCTGTATTTAAACAGGATTGTGGATGAATTATAGGCTGCTAGCTGCCAACATAATGATAACCTAGCCATAGTTGCTTTTCTTTTTTCTTTACAAAGTGGTATTAATTTGTTCACAATACATTTACTATATTAAAGGTGTAGCTTTCACAACAGAAAATGGCTTTTAAAAAAAGCCTTGTTCTTTCTAATACAACTGAAAGTCAGAAGTTAAGGGAATTTAGTGTTCCAGCCTCATGCTAATAACCTACAAACTATAAAAACTCTCTCTGAGAAGAGAAATCCAAAGCTATTGCAAAATGGATTTTGAAAGAGAAGTTTAAATTATTGTGACTTGTTTGCAATGAATAATGTAGACTTTGGGGTACAATAAAACCTTCTATTGAGTGATTTTTTTTCCCTCCCAGAATGCAATTTTTTTCAAGTTGACAAAACTTGTTAGACATATAGAATCACATGGGAATTTGATGCCAGTTTTCCATACACATTCTGAAGAATTAATGGTTGTAATCAACTTGCCTGAGGCCGTATCACTACTCTGAAAATAAAAGCCTCAGGACCATGCGCGCATGTGTGTCAGCCACATTCTATTGGAAAGGAAATTATTTATTAGCTAAAAGAAGTTCTTGTGAGTAAATTGATCTTATCTTTCCAAAAATAATCATTTACATATTTTATCCCCTAAAGTGAATCTTAAAATTATTACTGACACATGTGCTGGAATTAATTACAGCAATTTTTCAGTTAGGAAAAAAGAAGTTGGGGAAGATCTGTGAGATGTTGTCCTTTGCTTTTTGTCTCATATTTTTCCTGAATAAATCTTACTCTCTTCCTTATTTTCAAACTGTACTATTGTAAGCCAACTATGACTCAGGTCAGTCCCTTGGTAGTCTATGTCTAAAACTTGAATGAAATGAGACATTTGTGGAACACTTAGCAATTAACAAAAGGAAGTTTTTCAGCCAAAGCAGAGGGAAGACCTTCAACAAAGATAATAATCAAAGACACTGTGTTGACTCAGCTGAACTTCCCTGCCTTTGAAGTTGTCCATTGGTCAAATATCAGGGCCTGGCAATAGCTCTTCTTGGGTTTTTGTACTCTAGAGACTAGGAACTCACATCAATACCCAGAGCCTTATTCTCCTAAATCAATTAAATATCAAGGATATTTTTTATCCTTTTTAAGGAAAAGTCTCTAAGCCAAATGGATTTTAGAATATTAGAACATTACTTCCATCATAAATGCTGTAATATACAATAGTAGACACAGTAAACAGAGACCTAACCTCAGAACCAAGTACTGGATTCAAATCTCACCTCTGACAGATACTGGCTTATATGGGCAATATTACCCTGGGTAATTCACAACTTCTCAGTGCCCTAGATCACTTTCTGGAGTTACATGCTCTAAGAGCAGTTACCAAAATATAGTCATAGAGGGAGTTTAGTCACTAATTAGTTCCCTACCTAGAGATATCACACTTAAATAGAAATAGAAATGGAGCCCTGGAGGCCACACATTGACTTTTGCTGTTGAGTCATTTCAGTTGAATCTGGCTTTTCATGATCCCATTTTTCTTGGCAAGGATTCTGGGGTTGTTTGTCATTTCCTTTTCCTGCTCATTTTACAGATGAGGAACCAAGATAAGCAGGGTTAAGTGACCGGCCAGGTGTCTCATCTCTAGTAAATGTCTGAGGATGAATTTGAACTCAGGACGACATCTTCCTGATTCCAAGCCCAGTTCTCTGTCCACTGAGCCACCAAGCTGCAGCATATTGACTTAGAAAACCACTAATTAACATGATCTACATTTACTGGATTTTTATTCATTTTGGCAAACTTATTCTAATTCTATTTTAACCTGGCTCTGCCCCACGGAGGCTGTCTCTTGACTGGAGTGTGACACCTCTGCAACAGCAATGAAGCTATATTTTAAAGATATAAAGAATAAGAAGAATTCTGAGAAACTTGGGAAGATAAACTGATATAAAACAAGGCAAGCATAATCCAGAGGACAATATACATAAAGACCGTGATAATTGAAAGAGAAACAGGAAAGAATTCATATCTATGACCAATCTTAAAAGGCTGATGATGTAACGTACTTCCTCTGAGTAAAAAGATAGTAAACCATGGATACCAGTGCAGCACACACTATAAATATGGTCACTGTTTTCCTTTGTTTTACTTAATTTGACTTCCTTGTTTCAAAGTGGCAGTGGCGGGGGGGGGAGTGTCTAACTAAGGGAAAGAAATATTAGGAAGTGACAGTGTTTTCAAAAAAAGGCAATAGAAAAATTAAAAATGATGCTATTTTGGAAGAATGATTGGAAGCAATCTCTTTAAAACATACAAAAAATTTCTTCCAAAGCTTTTTGTAAACAATGCGTGTTGAAGAGCCAATGACTGATGGAGAAATGCCAACAGCCAAATTTACCAGGTATATACAGAGGGTAAAAAATCAAATCACCAGTGCTATAACCGAAATGTGACATTGAAGAACGTTGTCCCCACTTTGACACTAAGCAGGCTTGCTCTATAAATTCCTCTCATCTCTTTCCCCATCCCTAGTTACCTGTGATATGACAAGAGAGACATTAAGCAGCGGTCTGCAGACTTAATACACATCTCTAGACTGGCAGAACACATTCTGCATACTTGAACTGCTATCCAGAACTTTTTTCTGGAATTTAATCAGCAGCAAAGAAAGAAGTCTACCATTTAATTTTTCTGTATTTTCACATCCCTTCTCGATCTTTAACTAGTCTGTCAACCAAAAGCTACCTTATCCCTCAAGCCATATGGACATGGACTAGGAAGTCCTGAATTGAAAAGCCAGGAATCCACAGATGAGGAAATCTAGGGAGCTTAGACTAAAAGAAGTGAGATCAGTACAGAGCAAGGTCAAGAAAATATAAGAATGAGGTTTTAGCTATTGATGCAAATAAGGCAATATTTTTTTCACTGTCAGTGGAAAGTTAGCCATTGGTCATTGTTCAGTCTTTTCAGTCACATCTGACTCTTTGTGGTTGTATTTGGTTTTCTTGGCAGAAATACAGGAGTGGTTTGCAATTTCCTTCTCCAGCTCATTTTGCACATGAGGAAACTGAGGCAAACAGGGTTAAGTGAGTTGCCTAGGGTCACCCAACTTGTAACTGTCTGAGGCCATATTTGAACTCAGGAAGATGAGAATTCCTAGCTCCAGACCCCCTCTATCCACTCTGCCACCTAGCACCCTTAAAGTTATCCACCCTCTCCCCATTCAAATGAAAGCAACAATGGACGGTAGTCTTTCCATTATAATGTCTTTACATTACATTCTAATATAAGGACTTACGCCACCAGTGATCTTTACATTATAATAATTCATTCAAACCATTTATTCATTGGATGTTAATTGCTTCTCCAAATTCTGGAGTGATACTTCCTATACTTTTATATGCCCTTGACTTCTGGGGTCCCAAACCTTTAAATATTCTAGAGTGCGATTCACAAACCATTAAGTTAGGGAAAACAATGAGCATCCTATGAGACAATAGACAGCTGGGCAGTGCAGAGGATAGAGCGCTGGACCTGGAATCAGGAAGATCTCAATTCAAATAGTGCCCCAGACACTTACCAGCTCTGTGCCCCTGGCAAGTCACTGGTAAGTGCCTTATTTTCCTTAACTGTTAAATGGAGATAATGCCTTGCACCTACCTTGAAATGTGGATGTGAGCATCAAATAGAAGATAGTTGTAAAGCACACAGCAGTGCTTTGGCACATAGTAGGCCCTATATAAATACTAGTGACCACTATCTTTATTGCTATCATTATTATTAGACAAAAGAACCCAATTTTCCAGTTTCATCCATGGCTAATAAGCAGAGTAATAGCAATGTGCAGTGTGACAATGACGCCCTGATCCAGGAAGTATCCATTGCTTCTAACAAGCATGTAATTCAACCAGCTTCTCCAAAGCCAGGCTTATTCTGAGATGAAACAGGCGAACAACAAAAATATGGGCTGATTTGGGGATCTTCTGAAAGATGTCTTCTCCCTTTCCCCAAACACTCCCCATGCCGGTCTATCACCAATGTTTGAGTAACTATACAAGAACTAGCATTACTAGTCATCATGGTAAGTAGAAATGATTACTGACAATATGAGCAGGAATAGTTACTACTCATTATTGGTAATGATGATGATAGTGGAGCAAATATATTTTATTCTAATATCTCTATCCCAAATGTGTCACCATGAATAATGAGTACTGACGCAGTAATCAACCAATCAATAAGCCTACTATGTTCCAGTTACTGTGTTAAGTGTTGAGTGCACAAAGACAAAGGCAAAGCAGCCCCTCCCCTCAGGGAGCTTACATTCTAATGCTATAGACAAAGTGTACAAAGAGAGAGAGAGAGAGACAGAGATAGAGAGACAGAGAGAGACAGAGAGAGAGACAGAGACAGAGAGAGAGAAGAGAGACAGACAGAGAGAGACAGACAGACAGAGACAGAGAGAAGAGAGACAGAGAAAATGAGAGAGATACAAAACATTCAAGGTGATCTTAGAGAGAAAAGCATTAGCAGATGGGGAGATAAAAAAAGGACCCCTAAGAAAAGTGTATAACAATTATCTCTTGAAGGAAACCAGGAATTGCAGGAGGTGAAGAGGGAAGTCATTCCAGGCACAGAGGACAGTAAGGTCAATGTGAGGTACAGTAAGGAGGCCGGTTTGTCTGGACAGTAGATTTGCATGGAGAAAAATATAATTCAGAAGAGCTGCTGAACCAGACCAAGTATGCCAAAGAGAATTATGAATAACTAAACATTTGGGAGAAGAAAAGATGACTCATAACTATTTCAGGCTTTTATTCCCCTCTACTAGACAGCTGCAGAAACATTTCCATATACCCAGGAGAAATCTGAGCTAGAGGTAACACAATTTTGAAAGCACTGAGGGATAGCAAGACATCCCGAATGAGGAAGCCACCAAATGAATGGAAAAAAATCCCAGATGGTATTATTGCCAAAAAGAGATGAACAAGGAGAAACCAACAACAGCCATGAATGTAGATCACTTCTTTTTCATCTCTATAACTCCTTTTAAAAAAAATATACAAATTGTTTTTAATTTCCATATATAAGTACTTCAAGAGCCTGTCTGCTTAGTCATATATAGCAGTATCACATAAATTAACTCAGTTCTGGATGTCAGGGGAAAAAAACTGGAGCCTCACACAACTTCCATCTTACTACAGAGTTTACTGGTAATATACAAACCATCAAGAGTATGTACAGAAAAGATGCCACTAGACCTGTGTCCATCAATTTCTGAGCTATTTTCTTGGTCTCTCTGAGGCAAATTTAGAGCATGTCACTGGAGCGGTAGCTCCAGTGACAACACAGCCCTGTCCAGTGCTAAAGGCTAGATGTGAGCAGCAGTGGGGAAGTTAGGTGGTCAAGTAGATTGACAGTTGGGACTTGAATCAGGAATGTCTGAGTTCAAATCCTGCTTCAGATACTTTCTAAGTGTGTGGCCCTAGGTAAATGCACTAACTATTACGTGCCTCAGTTTCCTCAATTGTAAAATGAAGATAATAATACTACCTACCTCCCACGTAAAGAATAAATGGATAATATTTTTAAATGTTTAGCACAGTGCCTAATGTATAACAGATATTATGTGTTATCATTATCACCATCACCATCATCCTCATCATTATCATCAGGTCTCAGGTATAGCATTGTTATATTGGCTCCCTCCTCTCCTCTCCTCCTCTATCTTTCCCCTTTCCCCTTTCTCCTTCACCTCTCTCTTCATTTCCTCTGTCTTTCTCCCTTCTCTCCCTAATTCTTCCTCTCTTCGCTCCCTATCCCCACCCAACAGGAATAGGGAACTCCATGTGGCCTCATGTAAAGGTATGCTCAACAAGAAACAAAAGAGATAACCCAATTTACTACCATATAAACAATGCATATAGCATATTTAGGGTTACCATGGAGAATCATATTCACAATTTATAGATGTCACTCTGGATAAATGCATATGTTAATTTAAGCTAAAAAAATCTTCCCCCAGGGAAGAGCCAAGATGGCAGAGTAGAAAGACTCATGTATGCTAGCTCTGAACACACAGCCCATATATTTCATGCAAAAAGAACTCCCCACAAATTCTGGAGAACTGCAAGGCACGCAGAAACACAGTGGAAAAGATTTCCATTCCAGAGAGCCCTGGAGAGCCATCCCAGGGGTCTGTCAGGCTCAGAACAGCGGAGTCCACCCCTGTGCTGTCCTGGCCATGTGGCCCCAGAGGAGCGGACCCGAGCAGGCTTCAGGGATGGAATCTCCAGTGGCTGCGAAGGTCCCTCCACCCACAGGTGCTACAGGTCAGTGAGAGAGACTTATGGGCTGGCCGAGAGGGGAGCAGGGTATCTCCGTGGCTCGGGCCCCCTCAGGAGGCAGTGGCAGAGGCGGCGGCAGAGGCAGCAGCAGAGGCAGCTGCGGCAGCCCGGAACTCCCAGAGCAGCAGGCAGAAGTTCAGGGCCATTACCAAAGGTCTCTGCATAAACCCCCTGAGGGAACTGAGCCTGGGAGACAGCCCTGCCCCCATCCGCTCCATTGCTGAAGATCTCTGCATAAAGCCCCTGAGGGAACTGAGCCTGGGAAGCAGCCCTGCCCTAACCCCAGCACCAGAACTTAAGCTCACATTGAATAGCAGCCACGACCCGCTGCGGAAAGCCCATTTGAATCTCAGACCCCAAGCACTAGCTGGGAAGACCTAGGTGGGGGTGGAGAGGAATCTCAGAAGTCAAGTAACTGGCTGGGAAAATGCCCAGAAAAGGGAAGAAAAATAAGACTATAGAAAGCTACTTTGATGGGGTACAGATGTTCCCGCCTTTCAATTCTGATGATGAGGAACAATTCTTACCATCAGAGAAAGATGTGGAGGGTGGGGTCTCTGTATCCCAGACATCCAAGGTGGATGTCTGGTGGGCTCAGGCCATGGAAGAGCTCAAAAAGGATTTTGAAAATCAAGTTAGACAGGTGGAGGAAAAACTGGGAAGAGAAATGAGAGAGATGCAAGAAAAGCATGAAAAACGGGACAATACCTTGGTAAAGGAGACCCAAAAAAATGCTGAAGAAAATAACACCTTGAAAAATAGGCTCACTCAATTGGCAAAAGAGGTGCAAAAAGCCAATGAGGAGAAGAATGCTTTCAAAAACAGAATTAGCCAAATGGAAAAAGAGGTTCAAAAGCTCACTGAAGAAAATAGTTCTCTCAAAATTAGAATGGAACAGATGGAGGCTAATGACTTTCTGAGAAACCAAGAAATCACAAAACAAAACCAAAAGGATGAAAAAATGGAAGAGAATGTGAAATATGTCATGGGAAAAACAACTGACCTGGAAAATAGATCCAGGAGAGACAATTTAAAAATTATGGCACTACCTGAAAGTCATGATCAAAAAAAGAGCCTAGACATCATCTTTCATGAAACTATCAAGGAAAACTGCCCTGGGATTCTAGAACCAGAGGGCAAAATAAGTATTCAAGGAATCCATCAATCATTGCCTGAAAGAGATCCGAAAAGAGAAACTCCTAGGAACATTGTGGCCAAATTCCAGAACTCCTAGGTCAAGGAGAAAATCTTGCAGGCAGCTAGAAAGAAACAATTCCAGTATTGTGGAAATAAAATCAGAATAACTCAAGATCTAGCAGCTTCTACATTAAGGGATCGAAGGGTGTGGAATAGGATATTCCAGAAGTCAAAGGAACTAGGACTCAAACCAAGAATCACCTACCCAACAAAACTGAGTATAATACTTCAGGGGAAAATATGGTCGTTCAATGAAACAGAGGACTTTCAAGCATTCTTGATGAAAAGACCAGAGCTGAAAAGAAAATTTGACTTTCAAACACAAGAATGAGAAGAAGCATGAAAAAGTAAAAGAGAAGTCAGAAGGGACTTACCCAAAGTGAACTGTTTACATTCCTACATGGAAAGACAATATTTGTAACTCTTAAAACTTTTCAGTATCTGGGTAGTTGGTGGGATCACACACACACACACACACATACACACATGCACGCACACACACATACACACATGCACGCACACACAGAGACAGAGAGCACAGAGTGAATTGAATAGGATGGGACCATATCTTAAAAGAAATTAAGGTAAATGGTGAGAGAGAAATGTAGTGGGAGGAAAGAGGGTGAAATGGAATGGGGTAAATTATATCTCATTCAAGAGGCAAGCAGGAGACTTTTTAGTGGAGGGAAAAAGAGGAGAGCTGAGAAAAAAAATGAAGTTTACCCTCATCACATTCGACTAAAGGAAGGAATAAAATGCACACTCATTTTGGTATGAAAACCTATCTTACAATACAGGAAGGTGGGGGAGAAGGAGATAAGCAAGGTAGGGGGGATGATGGAAGGGAGGGCAATGGGAGGAGGGAGCAATTTGAAGTCAACACTTGGGGAGGGACAGGATCAAAAGACAGAATAGAAACAATGGGGGGCAGAATAGGATGGAGGGAAATACAGTTAGTCTTACACAACATGACTATTATCGAAGTCATTTGCAAAACTACACAGATAGGGCCTATATTGAATTGCCTGCCTTCCCAAAGGGAATGGGTGGGGAGGGAGGGATGGGGAGAATTTGAAACTCAAAGTTTTAGGAACAACTGTTGAGTATCTTGCTACTAGGAAATAAGAAATACAGTTAATGGGGAATAGAAAGTCATCTGGCCCTATAGGACAAAAGAGAAGATGGGGAGAAGAGAAGGGAGGGATGATAGAAGAGACGGCAGATTGGTGATAGGGAAAATTAGAATGCTTGGTGTATTGGGGTGGGGGGAGGGGAGAAAAGGGGAGAAAATTTGGAACCCAAAATTTTGTGAAAATGAATGTAAAAAGTTAAATAAATAAATTTATATTAAAAAAAAATCTTCCCCCTTGAAATGTCATCTGTGTTTTTTTATTCATCAGGGTTCAAATCACCAAGTTACCCCTTGTCCATTAATGAAAAGATCCCAAGGAAAGAGATCATGGTCATTAATAGTAAAAATACCTAGAAGGAAAGAAATGAAGATAATGGAAGAAAAACAAGCAAAAGAAGATATTAACTATGGTTCACATGTCCATAAAGCTCTTTTCCTTACCACTTACCACTTACGATTGCTGAGAAGATTTGATATAGAGCCTTAAAATCTGAAAAGCATTGACCGTAGCCAGTAGTGCTGATAAACACCTGTACCTCCTACTTGTAGGAAGGATGAGGCTGATGGATCATTTGAGCTCAAGATTTCTGTGTTGCAGTGGGCTAAGCCAATCAATTGTCTGCACGGAGTCCAACACCATGATGAGCCCCTCAGTACAAAAGGCCACCGAGCTACCTGAGGAGGGATAAAAAGGGCCTTGGTCAGAAATGGAGCAGGTCAAAGCTTCAATGTTAATCCATAGTGAGAGTATTTAGTATGTTATCTCATTTTATCTTCATAACAATCCCATGAAATCATTCATTCATATTCCCCTTATCCATGAGGAAACAGACTCAGCAAAGTTGCCCACAGCTACAAAACTAGAAGTGGGAATTCAAAGCTAGGTCTCTCCTGATCCCAAAGTCAGAAAATTCTCGTCACTATACCAATATTTTCCTTTTGTTTGATTCATAGTGTCTGACTCTTCACAACCCATTTAGGGTGTTCTTGGCAAAGACACTGGAATGGTTTGCCATTTTCTCCTCCAGGTCATTTTACAGATGAGGGAACTGAAGTAAACATGGTTAAGTGACTTGGGCAGGGTCACACAGTTAGTAATTGTCTGGGGAGGACTTATACTCAGGTACTCCTGACTCCAGGGCTGGCACTCTATCCACTGCACCACCTATCTACCCCCCACTACACCACACTGTCTCTATTGTCTGGTTTATTTCCATGACCCATTAAAAGAAACTTTTCTGGGTGTTTTACATGGATTTCTTACTATTACTTTTATATTGAATTCCATAGTCATAATCAGTATTATAATCTTCTTTCAATTTTCCCATCTTCCTTCTGTATTGCTTCATATAAGTCCCTTAGGGCAGCTTGTGGTGCAGTGGATAGAGCACCAGTGCAGGAGTCAGGAGGACCTGAGTTCAAATCTCACCTCAGACACTTGACACTCACTAGCTGTGTGACCTTGGGCAAGTCACTTAATCCCAATTGCCTCATCCTGAGTCATCTCCAGTCATCCTGATGAACATCTGGTCACTGGATTCAGATGGCTCTGGAGGAGAAGTGAGGCTGGTGAGTTGTACAACCCTCCCTCACTCAAAACAATATCAAGTGCAAGTCATATCATTGTTTCTCTGATGGCATGGTCTTCTTTGGCAATGAAGGACAACACACACATATATAAGTCCCTTCATATTTCTTTGAATTCTTCATATTTTCTTTCTTTTTGGTCTAAACTTGTGATTTCATTGGTACAGAACTCTCATTTAGATAATCCATCTACCAAAGTAGATCAGTAACTGTTGTGTCTTTAGACCATTGCTTGGGACACTGAAGAGTTAATTTTTCACAAATCTAGCATGAGACAAAGGTAGATTGCTACCACCTTGCCTCCTCTCCCCTCTGCTTGGAGGGCTGGAGGGAGGAGTACCAAACTCCTTTCAATGCCTTTCTTTATAGAGGGCATAAACTAGAGTCTTGACTCACTCTACTGTGTATCTACTGCTCTGCCTGATTTGAACTCCACAGAACAAGATGCCCCTGCACAGAGCATCCCTGGTGCCCTACAACCACCACTATTTCCTGCTTCTTTTTGTCTACCTCTTAAGATTGTAAACTCGTTGAGGTCAGGGATTATCTTTCTTTTTATTAATGGTATCCTCAGCACTTAGCACAGTGCTTGCACATAAAAGGCCTTTAATAAATATTTATTGGATTGAATAAAATTAGTTGGGAATTGAAACTGGGTTACTCTACTTCCAACGCCATCTTGCTATCTATCACAACATGCTGCTCTCGTTCTTTTGGTGCAAAAATATTCTGCTATAAAATCTTCATGAAAATGATCTTTAGTCCTATCAAGGGACACCTTGGTGAAGATATGAGAAGAAAATATTTAGGCTGTTGCCATCAATAAATCAATCCTCAATCATTTATTATGTCTCCAATGTGCCAGGCACTGTGTTAAGCGCTAGAGATAAAAATCCAAATAAATGAATGAGGCAGTACCTGCCCACTCTGAAAGGAGCTTCCATTCTGCTGAGCATTTACAGTGTATATGTTCACAGATGGGCAAACACAAGATTAACACAGAAGGATTTGGAGATGGGGAAGAGCAGTCCTAACAATTGCAAGTAGGGGGGGACCTTGAATGGGGGATGCTCTTGGGATGGGCCTCAGTGGGAAGGAAGCTTACTAAGAGGTAGACAGAGAGGGAGAACATTCCAGGAGAGGAACAGCTTGTTCAAAAACTGAAGAGTGGGAGATGAACTGCTATTTATGGGTAGCAGTCAGTGTGGCTGGAGTGTTACAGAGGATGATTGCAGGTGATACAGATTCAGGCTGAAAAAGCCAAGACTCGAGCCAGCTTGTGAAGGGTTTTAAAGGTCAGACGAAGGAATTTCTATTTTATCCCAAAGGCGATAGAAGTCAGTGAATGTTTTGAAGAAAGACATGACATTTGATAACTGTGAGGAAGACAGATTGAAGAGAGAAGAAACTGAAAGACAAGTTAGGAGAATAAAGATGACAAAGTCCGAGGCTGGGGCAGAACGTAGTATGCATGGAGAAGGGAATGGAGCTTATAAACTTATCGAAGAATAAAATACAAAGACATATACCTACAGGTCTTGGACATATACTTGTCTATATAATATTATCTATGTAATGTTGCGTAAGTGTTGTTCAAGTATTACTTAAAGAATTATGTAACTCTTTATATAATATATAATAATATAAATAACATAATTCTTTATATAAATATAAAGAATTATAAAGCTATATAATGTGTATCTATGTTATATTACATAAGTGCTATAAAAAGTTATGAAACTAGGTTCTATGTGACCAGAAAAGTTGTTTTGTTCTGCTTTGCTTTTATTGGGCAGAGGGTTCCATGAAATCTTCATGGGGAAGTGATATTTGAATTAGGCTTTAGAGGATGGATAGGAATATAAGAAGGGCAGCTATGTGGCACAGTGGATAGAGTGCCAGGCCTTGAGTCAGGAAGACTCACCTTACTAAGTTCAAATCTGGCCTCAGACATTTACTAGCTCTAAGACCCTGGGCAAGTTTTTAGCCCTATTTACCTGAATTTCTTTGTCTGTAAATGAACTAGAGAAGGAAATGGCAAACCACTCCAATATCTTTGCCAAGAAAACCTCAAGTGGAGTCATAAAGAGCCAGACACAACTGAAAACTAACTGAACAAATGAGCAATAGCAGGTAGAAGAACACACTTGAGAATGCAGCAAACTCAGTCAAGGAAGCGGGAGACTGTGTACGTCGGGGGATTGCCAAGAGCAGCCCAAACTAATTCAAGTGCTGAGCGCATGTAAGGACACAATGAGACCAGGGTGCAAAGGAGCTCCACCAACAAGCCCCAGAGGTTCTCAAATGCCAAGTAAAACAGTAGGAACCTTTTCTTTGATATCTGTGATATGCACCTAGACAAGAGTCACATCTACATAAATATTTGCTTAAAATAAAAGTGGCTTTTGTGAAAATGAATGAATAATGCACCTTGTAGAAATGTTTATGAATATTCCTGACTGTTGTTTTCACAGGTTAAATTCCTTAAAAGTATGCATACAACCTGGAGGAATTACACTGGCTTTTCTTTTGTATTATTATTGTATTTCTAATTTATGGAATAAAAAAGTATTTGCATAATATTGCATAATTTAAAAAAATTTGCTTGAGTCCTCTGCACAGCTGCGTGCACAAACTATATTCACCAATAGAATTTTTCAGTGTAAGCCACCATGATAGAATGCTGGCCCTGGAGTCAGGGTTCAAATCCTGTCTCAAATACTTAATAATTATATGACCCTATAGTCCACTAACTTAAATCTGTAAGCCTCAGTTTCCTTATTTATAAAAGAAGAACACTGATACCTATAGTAGCTGTCAAAAGATCATCACGAGGTTCAGATGAAATGAGTTGCAAGAGGCTTTACATATGTGACTGCAGTCATATATAAAGGTCAGTTAATATTATGTAGATTGGAAGACTTCTTTTTCACCATCACTACCACCACCCAAAAAAATAATAACAATTTCAAAAAGCTTTTGTCTGAATTACCCAATTCTAGAGGAGGCTTACTTACTTCTTCATAGTAACCAGGTTTCTCCTCAATGAGAAGCATATATGCCTAGAGTGGAAGTTCTTAATCTTTTTGGTGACATGGACCCCCAATAGTCTGGTGAAGTCCTCAGAATCATGCTTTTGAATGCATAAAATGAAATGAGCTGGACTGAGAAGGAGACCAATTGTCCTACCATACAGTTTTCAAAATATTAAAGGGGAAAAAAGGCCAAGATCATAGACCCCAGGTTTGCTTAATTCTAGAATTATTTTTTTCTGTTTAAAAAGGAAGAATTTCCAGGAGAAAAATGAATTGGGTAGTAACAAGGCCAAATGTCTCAAAAGCAGCTTGCAATATTTCAGCCAATAGGATAAAAAATTAATTTTAAAACAGAAAAAAAAGTTTTAATTCCCCGAATGTAGGTGGTACATTGAATAGGATTCAAATCAGGTCCCAGATATCCTAGTAACAGGAGTCACTTAATCTCTGCCAGCCTCAATTTTCTCATTTGTAAATTGAGGATAACACCCACTTCCCAGAGTTGTTGTGAGAATCAAATGCAATAATATTTATGAGTCCCTTTGCAAACCTTAAAACAAGTTCTAGTTACTTATCACTATCATCGCTATCACTAAAAGATGAGCTCATCTTTAAAAAAGGAATCTCTTTGAAAAGTCCTTGGAGAAGCTCAACTTTGTCTATGGGAAAACCATTACATAGAGGGCACCTCAAAAAGTCTTACTGCAATCTCAAGTTATTAAAGCTTAAAACTATGGTGAAGACTTTCCAGGCACCACACATTTGAGTTTCTCTGTGTTGTTTTCAAGTATTTCTTCTGAAGCAGATTTAATCATCGGAATAATTGGAATAATTTCTAGAAATCCCAAACCCTATACTTCAATCTCAGTGTATTTCCGGATTCCTAATAGAGGCTTCATCAGGGATTGCAAAGATCTATGAAGAGCACTGTTGAGGGAGTGGGGAGGAGCTGTGGTACGTAAGAGAGGAGACGTGTGTATATGTTTGTGGATATACACATATACCTGTATTTATATATAAACACATGGATATATAAATATATTGTGTATACATAAGTCTATTATATAAATATACGTATACATGCCTGTATGTGCGTGTATTGCCCTCTTGTAAATAACCCATTCTTTCTGGGTCACAGTCTTGTCAATCTGTAAAAGCAAAGATAATTCAGTCCTTCTTTTGCCTTTTTCCTAACTGCGTGTACCATTGGTAAGGGGCAAATGCAACTACCACCCGTTTCTTGCAGGTTGGTCTATTGTGTCCTGGGAGTCTTCCTTTTTTTTTTCCAATGGACATTGTCCCCTCGAATTTCTGTGAAACATTTTTCCAAAGATTCTGTTCATTTCCCCCAGTCATATTTCATGCACTTGGCAGTCTCAGAAATAAAAAGCTTCTGTTAGAAGCCTGTGCCAGAAACCCAGGAAGCAGTAAGCTCCAAGAAGCAGCCAGGCATTGAAACAGCCCTCCTGCAGAAGCCAGCTCTGGACTGGTGACTGAACAAATAAAATGTACTTCTAAAGTGATTTCTAAAAGGCTATCAAAAACAGACTAATTATATGGAATAAACTAACATCTACTCTCCTCTTTAAAAAAATGATATGCTCTGCCTATCCATGTCTTATTTGAGATAATGGAGATCAGATAAAGAATTCTGAGAGTCATATACTATTCTCCATTTGTAACAATCCTAAAGGACTGAGACGGTCAGTGACTTGCTGGTATTCCTTAGGGAAATTCCTATCATTGGCTTATATCATAGATAAAAGTCTCATCTTTTTAAAATTCTGCCTAGAGGCAGAGGGATGACCTAGATAACCTTGGTATTACTGTGATTTTCTACTAATAACTAGATAGAGGGGCCTGGGAACCCATCAACATGACTCCTTTTTTCTTCTACTGACCAGAACACCTCTTCAGCCACCAGGAAGGCAGGCCAGCTGGATTCTGAGAGCAGGAAGATAACAGCTCCAAGGAGGATATTTAATGTCTGATTTGCCTATGGGTAGCTTATAAAAGTGAAAATAATGTGGATTCTTGTGCTGGTATTTCCCTAAATCGTTCAAGTAGAACAAAGAGACTGAGGTAAAACTTCCTTGTGAAAGAGTGATGAATGTCTGGGAAGTCCAGTTGCCTAAACAGCTATCTCTCTCAAGCTATGTTTATGTTTCCTGGTGCTTCATGTATCTCTGAAGGAAGTTATTGCACCACATTGGTTATGGTATTAGCCACTGAATTCATGAGAAAAAAAAAAAACCTGGACAGTGATGATGCAGAAAAAGTTATATCCTTGGCAACAACCAATGAGCACTCTCTTGCTACATGCCTATAGCAAGAGACTCACGGTGCTTTCACTCAGTGGTCCTGGAACCCTAAGGTACACTGCACTTTCTCATCAGTTGCAGTTTTTATCCACCTCTTTCCACAGATCTTTCATCACAGACCCTTTCAATGAATTGGATGCTTTCTATGGCTCTTTGAATATCTCAAAGCTACCTCCATAGTATTTGACTCATCACCCTTTCCTTATCTGTAAGCTTTAAATACATACAAACATCTGATTTCTGCTGGTCAGTAGTCTCACAGAAGGAATATGAAATCTAAAATGAAAGTAATATATATAGAAAAAAAAGCAAACATATGTGGGTAACCAGAAGAGGAAAACAACAGTATTAGGGGACATAGAGTAGGTCCCCAAGTTAGTCTGGTCCCTCGAGCTGGCTCTCACCACCTTGGTGCACTGCTGCCCAGGCTCCTGCTGTATCATAGCACCAGTTCAATCCATTTCCTCTAATTGGCTCTCTCCAAGCTCATCTCAGCATTGTACTTTTTCCCATATCAGCTGTCTAGTTCTCTCTTCCTGCAAGCTTGGCTTTCAAGTCTCCACTTCCTACACGGTCAGTCTTTCACCAATGTCTCTCTCTGCCCCAGAAGTAGGCTACATTCAATTTACATTCAATTTGCACTCTGGGTCCATTATCTCTCTGTCAGGAAGTGGGTAGCATGTCAGTTGATATGTTTTTCAAAAGTTGTTCAAATCAATATTTGAAATGTTTAATCATTTTAAATGTTCCTGATGACTGTCATATGAGAAGAAAGTCCATTATGAACCTATGAAAATCCATTATGAGTCCATTATGAATAAACAAAATATATCCTACTGCTATAGAGAAAGATAACTTAAATTATCTTAAAGCAGGACATACATACCAGTGTGGTGTAGTAGAAAGAATGCTGACCTGGGAGCCAGGGCATCTGGTGTCTAGTCTTGCTTGGGTACTAATTCATTGTGTTACCTCTCCGAACATCAGTAGTAAAATGAGGACATTAGACTGGGTAAGGCAAAATTCCCTTCTGGGTCCAAAATTTTCAGAATTATATTATCAGATTAATATTTTGAAAGAATTTGTCAAGTGTTTTATAAAAGTCATATTTTTGAGAGAATGAGCCAAACCAAACTCTCTCTCTCTCATTTCATCTCTATATATAATTAACATTTAATATAATATATTGTGTCAATATATTAGGTTAACACAAATTATTATATTTTTAAATTATATCTGTTAACCTGTATTTTCAGAGAATAAGTCAAACTAATATATTATATATAAATTACCTTATATATAATGTATTATATTTTATATATTAAATGGATATTGTTTTGTATATTTTAAGTTGCATTTTTAGACTATGAGTTTAAAAGAGAGGGGGAGAGGGAAAGGGAGAAGGAGAGGGAGAGGTAGTTTGGTTTGACTCATACTCTAAAAAATATTTAAAATATAGATAAATAATAAAATGTATAAATATTTTATATATAAATTGACAAATATATACATGTACAAAGTAGAAAAGTGAAACTCTAAATTGACATAGATTATAAATATGTTATATATAATACAGAAAATATGAATGTGTATATATGTATATATATACACATATACATGTATAAATACTATTAGGTAATTACATTTGAGAGCAAAACAGCAAGTACCTAAATTCTTTTATATTTGTTCATGTGGGTATGTGTGTATAATAAATGTACAATTACCTAAGGGTTACTGTATATATAATATTTATATATAGTTATGCTTATATGATTATGTGTGTGATGTATATACGTTTATATATTTTACACATAATCATATGTAAAAGTCATTCGGTATTTATACTTTTGTTCTCAAATGCCCTTGCCTAAGAGTTACCATATATGTATAATGTATGTGTGTATAGTATATTTTGTTAATGGCTTTCAGTTTCCACTTTTATATAGTAGTGTAGTTTGACTAGTTTACTCAAATAAAAAGTTTTCAAGTCACAGATCTCTTGAACTATTAATCTGAAAATAGAATTCAGAATGTTTAGAACCATAAGGAACCTGGGAACTCATCCAGTGCAGCCTAATTTTCCAAGTATTGCTCAGAAGGGTAGAATGATTTGCCCTTCCTTTTAGAAGAGGACCAGACATCCGGAAGGGTGATGTCTTGACTTGTAAGTGAATTGGATTTAAGTGAGGCAGGGCTGTGCAAAGTCACCAGCCTCACTCACTGTCTCCTCCAGAGTCATCAGAGTCCAGTGGCAAGATAGAATTTAAGATAGCCTGGCCCTGATGTAGTGGGAAACGGCCCTTTTAAGCTAAGTTCTTTCCCAGGTCTGTTGGTCTGAGGTAATGTCCATTCAGTAATTAAAAGTTAGGTAAAATTGAGGTAAAAAATGACCTAGTTTGCCTTCATAAAAGAATCAGTCAGAGAGGGGAAGGTCCTCAGAGGTTCTGGCCTGCACAGAAATAACTTCTGTTTAAACTCACTATGAGCCATCAGAACTCAAACAATGAGCAAGTGAGGCTTGGGAAAGGAACTATTCTCGGCCAATCAGTGAAAGCCAGAATGATTGGGGTTTAAAGGCATGGTTAAGTGCTTCCATCTGAATCACAATGGGCTTTTAAAAAGCCTGGTTTTTGCAGTTATATTTCAAGAGGTCATAAATGAAAACTACATGAGATAAAAGAGTTAATTGTCCCCGTTTTTTCAAAAACAATGGTAGAATAAATAGGGAAGAAAAAAATCTAGCCCCAAACCCCTAGATACCTTGTGAAGTAAAAGCTATCAAAATTTATATTTCTTTAGACAGAGCACCCCCTGGAAGGGTATGGCTCCCCAGGTGAATGGAGGAAAAAGAGGAGAAGGAGGAGGAGGAGAAGGAGGAAGAAATAGCAGCATTGCCCAACTGGAACTGGTCGCGTCACCAGACAAATTTTACATTTGTATGTACATACATATATGTATACATTATATATGCATATATATGCATATATGCACATTCATACATATACACATGCATGTATGCATGCATACAGATCCAGAAAGAATACAGTAATCTTATTGTACTCTGCCCTGATCACATTGTATCTGGAGCATGATTTTCAGTTCTGGGCACCACATTATACAATGGATATGGATACACTGAAGAATATCTAAGGGAGGGCATCTCAAGGACCTCAAGTTCAAGTCTTAGGAACATTAGTTAATGGAATGACAATATTTAGCCCAGAGAAGAGAAGACTTAGGAGGGACATGATAGCTGCATGATAGCTGTCTTCAAACATCTCAAGCACAGTCATATGGAAGGATTGGACTTGCCTTCTTTAGCCCCAAGGGGTAAATCAATGGGAACAAATAGCAGTGAAGCAAGGAGAACTTCTCTGATACTTAGAACTATCTGAAAGTGGAAGTGTCTCAGAAAGTAGGGAGTTCTTCCTAACTGGAAGCTATCCATACCTTTGCTCAGGGTTGGACTGGATGACCAGTAAGGGACCTTTCTGATTCCAAAAGTCTGTGACACCAACAAAATTTCCAAAAAAAAGACCGCAAAATTCAACAATATAAAAATTAAATTTATTTAAAGAAATAATAAATCAAGAATATCAAGGGAAAAGATTTGTTGCTACTAAATTTCAAAATGTACTACAAAACTGCCTACACTTGTCTAAAAAAATGAAAAAGTAGGTCGGTAGATTAGATGAGTAAGATTTAGAAATAAATGTGTGCAGCAATGTATGCCTCAAAAAAAAAAAAATAGGTCATGTTGGGAGTTCTCTCCTCTTTACTTTTAACACATCAAACTTTTCCAACAGCATCCTGTACTCTTCCCTCCTTTGCCTCAGTCTCACAAGAAGTCTCTGTTTGACTTCTTCCTTACCAAGGACTAGTTAGTGCTCCTTGATCACATCTCTCCTCTCTTTCAGGAAGTTTGTCCTTTTAATCATCCTTTCTTTTTTAGACCCCTGAATTCCCCTTTCTTGTCTGGTTTCTTCCTTGCTTTCAAAAATATGCCTGGACTTCATTTATCAAAAATCCTTACTTTGATCCTGAGACTACTTCAAGCCATCATCTTATACCTCGCAACTCACAGGGAAATTCCTAGAAAATCCTAGAAAAATCTGTGTGTACTCATTTCTTCATTTTCTCACCTTTCACTTTCCAACACTTTTAAATCTCTTCAGACTCCTTCCCTCAATTCAACCTACTCTTTTCAAGGTTATCAACTTTATTATAACACTTAAAACCAATAAGTTTTTCTTCCCCTTCATTGCTCCTCTTCTTGACTCACCTCGCAGCTTTTGATATTTCGAATCCATCATCCCTCCTAAACGTTTTCTGCTCCCTCAGGTTCCATGACTCGGGAGTCTCCTGGTTTTCTTTTTGCCTATCTTGTCATTCCTTCTTGGTCTTTTTTGTTGAATTGTCATTCACATCATGGAGTGTGGTGTCCTGTACTTCATCTAAATATACTTGAAAGTTCTAGGCTCTCTTTTCTCTCTGTGTTTCTGTCTCTGTCACTGTCCATCCCACTCTCTGTCTCTTCTTCTCTCTGTCTCTGCCTCTCTCTGTCTTTACTTCTCTTCTCCAGTTTCTGTCAGTCTCTGTCTCTATGTCTCTGTCTGCCTCTCTGTATCCCTCTGTCTCTCCTTATCTTTCTCTGTCTCTCTCCACTCTTCTTCTTCCTTCCTCTGTCTTTTCCCAAAGCTTCAATGGCTATCTCTATAGAGGTGATTCCAAAATCTATATATAGCCCTTATCTCTCCTGATACTCAATCACACGACCTGCTGTGCACTTCTGGATAGTTCTACCCAGATATCCCATAGCCACCTACAAATCAGCAAATCAGTGCATCCAGAACAGAACTCATTATCTTACCCTTGCCCCAGGGTTAGTTACAGCCCTCATCTCTCCCCTAGACTATTGCAAACTACTGCATATGGTTTCCTAATTTCTTTATTTCTCTCAAGGACAGCACCATCCTCCTAGTCACAAAGGTTATCCTCAACTCTTTATTCTCCATCAATCCCCATAACCAATCATCTGCCAAGATTTATCAGCTCTATCTCCACCACATCTCTCACCACATCACAGTAAAGTAGTTTACTTTCTCTCTTCTTACAGTTATCATTCTAGTTAAGTCAATGAGTCCATAAGCATTTATTAAGCACCTACTATGTGCCAGGTACCATGCTAAATTATGGTGATACAAAGAAAGGCAGAAGACAAGTTTGCCTTTGAAGAAGTCACAGCTTAATAGGGGAAATAATTTGAAATCAACCAGACACAAATAAGCTACAGTACAGGACAAATACGAGAAAAAAACAATGTATATTTTAGCTTAGAATAATAGGATGCATTCAAGATACTTAAGTGGCAGAGTGACATGGTCAGATCTATTCTTAAGGAATATCCTGACAGGTACATGGAGGATGGATTGGAAAAGAGAGAAACTGGAAGTAAGGAGGCCTATTGGGAGACCATTGCAATAGCCTAGGTGAGAGATGAAACTGTAACTAACCCTGGCTTCTTTCAGTTTTCGGCTAAAATTCCACCATCTACAGGAAACCTTCTTAACTCTAGTACCTCCCCTTTGTGGGTGACTCCTCTTTCTGGCATTTAAAGCTTTTCCTAATCTGGCTTCACCCTATTTTTCCAAACTGATCACGCATTACTCCCTCTCACATGCTCTATACACCAGTCAAAAGGGTTCACTTGCTGTTCCCTGTACTTAATGTTGCGTCTTCATTCTCTTTACTTTTGCACAGACTTCTCCCTATTCCTGCAATGCACTTCTTCCTTCCCTCTGCCTAATGTTAGACTCCCTGAGTCCTTCATTTATTTTAATTTTTTTTATTTTTAATTCAATTTTATTCTAGTTTCAGTTCCTAAATCTCTCCCTCTTCCATTGAGAAGGCAAAAAAATTATAAAGTCCATTACAAATATGAAGTAAGGCAAAACAAATCCCTCCCCACTCCCCGGAAGAAAGAAATAAAAAATGAGCTTCAGTCTGTCATTCAAGTCCATCACTTCTCTTTCTTGAGACAGCTGTCTTCATCATAAGTCCTTTGGAACTGTGGTAGGTCTTTGTGTTGATCAGAGTACTAAGTCTTCACATCTGATTGTCTTTTCAATATTGCTATTAATGTTCTTTTGCTTCTGTTCATTTCACTTTGCATCAGTTCATATAAGTCTTCCTCAGTTTTTCTGAAACCATTCCTTTCATCATTTCTTACAGCACAATAGCATTTCATCACATTTATATACCATAACTTCACCATTCCCCAGTTGTTGGACATCCTCTCAGTTTCAATTCCTTACCACCACAAAAAAAAGCTGCTATGAATATTTTTGTACATAGGTGTCCTTTTCCTCTCTTTGATCCCTTTAGGGTATCCCCTGACCCCTTTTAAAGCCAAGTTCAACTGCCACTTCTCAAACGATGCCTTTCCTAATCTTCCCCCTAACTGTTAAAGTCTCCTAAAATGACTTTGTAGTTAATGCATATATTTATACATTTGGTATTTCCTTCTATATGTACACGTTGAAAGTTATACAGAAAGTTCCTGGAGGTCACAGAAGTTTTACTTTTCCTTTTGCCTCCCTAGTGTCAAGTGTAATATCTCACACATAGTAGTTGCTTTATAAAGGCTTGTTGATTAATTGAAAGTTTTAGTTTCTTCATTTTGAACTTTCATTCATTTTTGTTCATGATTCTGAAATAAAGTATTTCAAAGATGCTCAAACTGACTTCTCCTTGTACTTTCTGTTTTCTCCAACAAATTCAGTTGTCCAGTAGAAAAACTCAATCATTTCTTTATTTCCCTGTTCTTTACCTTGATCATAT
The DNA here is from genome assembly GCA_023548195.1 of Bettongia penicillata ogilbyi. NCBI lineage: Eukaryota > Metazoa > Chordata > Mammalia > Diprotodontia > Potoroidae > Bettongia > Bettongia penicillata. Next base: position 4,609,247 of record JAJHZJ010000025.1, on the reverse strand, counting down.
CTAAGGCAGTCAATCCAAACCATGCTGGCCTTTCCTGGATACAGTTTAGACAACTTTATTGAAACCCAATCAATCCCTGCAACTCAGTTTCCCCCAGATACTTAAATGACATCTATAATCAACCTATAGATTTTTTAAATTCAATGTTAAGAATCCTTTTGCAAACTCTGAATTCGCACAGTAGAAGTTGAAGATAACTGTCTAATGAAGGACAGAATCTCTCTTATTTTAAAAAAGACTAAATCTGGCTTCCATCTTTTGCAAATCAAACTTGCTAGCCTCTTCTGTGTAAGGCCACACATGGGTAACTGTCACCTGCAGGTAGTTTGCAGAAGTTAAAACACTGTATATCATTCCTATGGAGCTAATCTAACATACCACCATTCAAAATTCAAATTAGCTTCAGAAAAAATAGCACTTGTTTATTTATTTGTTTTTAATGATAGACAGCTGACATTTCCCAAATCCCCTTTATAAGACAAATTCCTTTACATGGGCCAATAAATCTCATTTAAAAGATAATGTATTATAGTATGGACTTCACACAGCTATCACACTACCTTGCTTTGAACCCTTTTGGAAATTTTTGAGATGTGTGTTGTGCCAGATATCAAAAAAATAGGCAAAGGGCAAACAAGCCTTCAACATGATGGTCTTTTGTTGCTGCAAAACTGCTCTAGGCAAAACAGCACCTTAAAATCTCTATAACCTATAACTACAGGCACTCCAAAGAAAGAACGCATTAATAGGAATGTCAAATGAATTTGGTCTACTTCCCCTGGCATTCAGAACAATAAGTCATCAACTTTCCTTTTGTCCTGCAATCAAAATGTTCATTCCCTAAACAACAGGTTGGTATCAAAGTGGAGCCCTGTTCCTTACTTTCATGAACCAATAGGAAAACACAAAACAATTCTCCAAGGCTAGGCCACAGGGGTTCATCTGTGGCAACTGGAATTAGCTGCTCCTAAACTTTAGCTGGCTGTGAAGAAAGCTGATGAAACTCAAACTGTTTCCAAGAGAATTTTCAAGGACAAAAAGTTGTTGATAAAAGGTTCCTAGGACAGTCTTTTAAAGTGCTGTATTCAGCAAAAAGCTAACTCTTGAACTTAAATGAAAAGAACTAGTTTCTTTGATTTTGTTTCAGTGCTTGCTTAAAATGAGAGAGAAAATAACTGACTACATGTCAGTTAGTTGGAAGAAAAATTCCAAGGCTGACTTATTTTAACTGAGTTACACATAAAAATTTAATATACAAGTAGTTCTGCAAACTATAGGCCTCATTCACAGCAATTTGTGTCTCTGTAAACTTTACTGACATTCTAAATTTTTCTGAAATCTATTAATAATTTATAGAAAGTATACCTACTTTATAAAATTATAAAATGTTAGTGATGCAAAAAAAATCTAGTCCAGTCTCTTCATTTTACCAATGAATAAATGGAAATCCAGCAATGTGGCTTCTACAAAGTCATAGATCTAGGCATATTCAAATCAAGTAAGAGTAAGTTCCTATGGTATACAGACCTAGGTGTTAAGGAGATAGAAAGCTCAAGAGGTTTATAGTATGAGGTACATTTAAACAAACAAAAAAAAGCATAGCATAAAACCAAAGGAAGTTCAGAGAAGAGATATAGGCAAACATGACACCTTTGAAATTGATATGGTAGAAATCTGTGGTTTCATATACAATCCCCTTTTTCTTCTCCTCTTTATATAGTTCATGTATACAGGTTCTTGTCAAGTTCATAATAGTTACCTTTTTGCATTGGTAGATGGAGTTTCCTTCTTGGGAATTTCTTTATATTGGTGAAATCACTGTGGATGATTTCATAATCATCATTACAGGATCTCTGTTGGGGAAAAGCCATAAAATACAGCAAAAGTGAAAGTTGTAACTTATATTCTGTGAAAGGTGAAAGCTTGAATGTGGTGACCTGTTAAAATCATAATCCAAACACAGAGTCATACCTCAGATAACATGTCCAGTAACAGCCATAACACAAACACAGTGACCAGTTTGTGACCAGTACACAAACCCTATGTTTGGGCATTTACTCAATAACATTGGTTTAACACTCAGGCTCAGAAATGAGCTCACTATTAAGCAAAAACCCCAAAATATCCACCAATGAGTAGTGGTGTGCTCTGCAGCTCCTCCTCTCTTTGTTTGATTTCTATAATTACCACTAGGCTTTCCTGGAGTCTCTGTGGGGATCCAACCTGTATTCTGGTTGCTGTCTTAGACCAATGATTTATTAAAGTGTTGGCAGGGACCCATCATTCTGCCCAAGGGAAGTAACCCAATTGATTAAAATACTATATATAATCAATATGGAGCCCCCAATCTCTTCCTTCTACAGCAAACTTGTCCCACTATTGGTGGGGGAGGGGCTGGAAACAGGAGGAAGAGAGAACATAAATATCCCTGTGCAGGAGAATTCTGGACCTTACAAGCATCATCATCATCATCATCACCATCGTCATCATCACCATCGTCATCATCATTGTCGTCATCATCATCATCACCATCATCATCATGATCACACCATTTACCTGGTTTTTTGTTTAAACTACCCCAGCAGGCAATTAAAAAGCATTATCAATCTCAAGTTTTTGTGTTTGTCTTTTACTCTTGGCACAGTTAATATGTGCATTTAGCAGGCAGGTTTGACTGCAGTGATGTAAAATGCAACAACCTTTTGCCAGATGAATTTGTCCAATCTGCATTTAGCCCTACCTATTTTTGATAAATAGCTACAATTAATAAGATAGTTGTGTATGTATGGTGTGGTGGGGGTAGGGGTGTATCTAGTTTTTCAAATTCCTTTTTCTAGGCCTCCACAAAAGTCCTGCTCCAATGCCTCATGGTGACATACAGGTGATCCCTGGATAGTTCTACCATGTCGGAAAAGCTTCAGATATAGTCCCAGGATCAGATGTGTCTGCTTTCTGTGGACCAGCTTATGTGGAGAGTTTCTGTACTAGCTGGATGATCCCAAGGTGATAAATGAACTGCATGAAACAAAGAAAAACAGATACAATTCTCAGTTCTATGTACCCCCCTTCTGTTTCTTTAGCAACAAAAAGTGGTAGAGAAAGTAGCCTGGATGACAAGCCGAATCACCTAATCGTTTTTCAATCATTTCAGTCATGTCTGACTTTTTGTGACCCCTTCGGGGTTTCCTTGACAAATATACTGCAGTATTTGCCATTTCCTTCTCCAGTTCATTTCACAGATGAGGAAACTGAGTCAAATAGGGTTAAGTGCTTTGCCCAGGGTCACACAACTAATAAGTATCTGAGGCCAGATTTGAATTCAAGATGAGTGTTCCTGACTCCAGACCCAGTACTCTATCCACTATGCCACCTACCTGCCTTCATACAGCTGATAGACCATCTACAAACAGGTTTTCTCAATGTAAGATCTTTATTCAATAACTGAGCTAATATACTATTAGAGGCAATGAATCACACCGAACTGACATACTAACTGGTAATATGTAAAGCTCTGCAAAATTTACGATGCTACATAAACGCTATTTATTTTGGTCATCATTATTAAAAATGATAAAGTTTAGCCAATACTATACAATAACATTACTTGGCTTTTATTATTGATAAATTATTATTGATAAATATTGATAAATTGATGCAGTTAGTGATCTCTTATGTACTTAATATATTTTAACACATTTTCCTGATTTTTTATGTATTATACGATAGCTTACTATATAACAAGGTCCCTCAAAGTATGGACTAGGTCATATCTTTGCCTCCCAGGAACCTAGCACAATCCCTTGCACATGGTAGATATTTATTAATATTAGTAAATAATATTAATAAATAATAATAAATTAATATTAATAAATATTTATGGAATCATTTAATCTCCCTCATCTATGTCATTAGTCACAAGGGGGGGCCTCAGAATATACAGGTAGCTCACTAGACTAGTGCTTACCAGCACTAGATGAACAACTCCAAGTAGACATTCCACCTCTATCATGCTCTTCCTTGCCAACATTTTAAAAATTTGATTATAAGCAGTGTTTTCACTTCTTCATCATCCATTTGCTGCACCTCCTTGAAAGTTGGCAACCATGTCCACCTCTCTATTGAAAATGCTTTCTTAAAGTCCAGCAATGACCTATTTATTAATTATACATTACATTAGTCTTCTAAAATCAATACTATTAATAATAACATAATAGTAACTACCATACATATAATGCCTTAAGGTTTACACAGCACTTTATAAATATTAACTCACTTTATCTTAACCATCTGAGAAGTAGGTGCTATTACTACACCCATTTTACAGAAAAAGAAACTGAGGCAGGGGTTAAATGATATCCAGGATCACAAAGTTGGATCTTTAGTCTAAGGCCAAATTTGAACTCAGTACAGGTCTGGATTTCAAGTCCAGAACTTTAATCATTGTGCCATCTCGATGTCTTAGACAAAAGGAAATTATGAATAAATGGAAGGGTAGTGCCTGACCCATAACAGGCACTTAATATGTGCTTGCTGATCAATCAATTGACTCTTTAAAAGAAGCTTAGCAAAACTAATAACTCAACCAAGTCAATTAGTCTATGCAATGTTATACATCCCTAGTCCCCTACCTCAGCAATCAAAAGAGATTCATTTTTTTTCAATTCCCCTGGGCCCTGACTTGGTCATTATAATTCCATAACTTTGGTTCTATTGTGACTGTCGCGGTTCCATCCATTTACATTATCATTATTATTATACATGTTCATTTCCTGGTTCTGCTTACTTCATTCTGTATCAATGCTTACAACTCTTTATAGGCTTCCTCTGAATTGTTCGACCTCATCATTCTTACAGCACAGGATCATAGAACTTAAAGTTAGAAGAAAACTTAGAAATTGATTTGCCCAATCCATCTCATTTTATAGAGGAGGAAATAGACACAAATAGAGGAAATGACTTGCACAGAGTCATACAAAAAACATTGGTGGTAGAACCAGGAAAAGAAACCAGGTGCCTTGATTTCTCACCTAATTTTCTTTTCATGAGAACATACTTCAGAGTGTAAGTCAGAATTTAGGGATTTATCCCTCTCCTTGGAATGTCGTCCTTCCTCTCTTCCACTAACCCACCCTTCTTAGGCCAGCTACACATCTACCTCCTTCATAGGACATTCTCTGAGCATTCCAGTCTACATTTCTTCCTTCTCTTAATTCCCACTGGGCCTACAGTAGTTAATAACACACAAGTTAACAATGATTTGTATTCTGGTTGGTTCATACATGCTACTTTGCTCTCCCTAACTATATTATAAGCTACTTAAAGAAAAAGATCACGTCTTACACTTTTTGCGCACACACACACACCCAAAATACTAAGTAGAATGTAAGCTCAATGAATACGTGTGCAACTGCTTTATTTCTTCACTCTAGAGAGAACTCATCAACACTTGATTAACTCCTGAAGGCTAGGGTGATTTCCAGAGCAATTAACCAGAAATTCAGGTCCCTTCGACAAATAGCATCAAAAAAAGAATGTGTGCGTGTGTGTGTGTGTGTGTGTGTGTGTGTGTGTGCACTTAAGCTTTTAAATGGACTGAGGACAAGCAGATGAAAAGCACCTTTAAATCAACTTTAAATAACTTAAAGACAAATTCATTTGGACAGAAGTCTACAAAGACTTGGGATTTCAGGGCTTCTCTCAAGGAAAGAGACCCAAGGACATAAGTATTGATGGCTGGAGAGTCATTGCTACAGAAGGGAGCTGGGACAAAGTTCCATCTTATCAACTACTATTCTTCTAGGGACACTACGTGGATATGAATCATAAAGCATCATCATCTGCAAAGAGCTAAATGTGTGAGTCACTCAAAGGGTAATGGAGAGACACACAGAGAGTATGAATGTAACCGAGAACAGAGTCAAAAAAGGATTGTGCACCATAAATTGTACAAAAGATATCAGAGAACTATGCAACTGAAAAAGATGGACTGATCATACAGAGAGGGAGAAATGAAAGATGGACAGCCCTGATAAACCACTGGTACCTCCATCAAGTTAGAAGACCTAAATGAAGATCTCTAGTACACTAAATATACTCCCTGTGAAAATTTTATAGGAGTTCATGGCACAAGATGAGAAGACATGAATTGGTTGTAATATCTACCACTTAGGAGCAGAAATTTAGAGCTGAGAGGGACCTAAGTGGTCATCAGATAGAACGCCCTCATTCTGTAGATGAAGATACTGAGGTTTAGAGAAGTTAGGTGACCTGCCCAGGTTCATAAAGCTACTAAGTGTCAGAGGTGGGATTTGAACCCAGGTCTTCCTAGCTCCAGATTCAACTATAGATTCTCTTTTTTTAAAAATCTCTTTGAAACATTAAGAAATATTTTTCTTCTAAAGCCCTTTCCAAACTCCTAGTAAACGTCCTTAGAAAGGTACATGATTGACAAGAGGACAAAAATGCTTTTCTTAAGGAAATGTGTTAACATTTAATACGCTAAATATAACATGTCATATTACCAAAAATAGTTGCACATACAGATTGTTAAATATAATATGCATGCATTATACTTAGCATATTAAATATTAATATATTTGTATGATGTATTAGTACCTTCATGTATTTCGCATTACATTTATATTAATGTATCAATACATTAATATTTTAAATTTTAGGTGTGTGCATGTGTATATGTTACTATATATAATATATTGTGTATATTATTACAAGTACATTGATTATTGATTACCAAACTTGTGTCTGGTAACTGAAGTGATTGGTTCAAGGACAAACCCTCTCCATTAAAAAAGCATTAAAATATAATTGTAAGGGAGAAGTTCCCTTTGTTTACTCCAGAATAGAGAAGTGATGCTAATTTACTCAAATATTCTTGAATATTAGCTCAGAATATTAACCCAGTATTTTAATAAATCTTTCCCTTGTTCAAAAGTCCTATAAATGTGATTTCAAACCATTTTGGGATATAGAATCGTGTTGAAGGCCATGGGGAATTATGCAATTTTTGACAGTTCTGTTTCCAGACTAGAAATGGCTTTGATATAAATTCTTGATAAATTAAATAAAATAGTCTCTAGTACAGAAGCTTTAAAATTCAGAGAAAAACAAAGTATTGAGGTTTTTCTTTGACATTACATTTCTGCATAAGGGAGTAAGCACCAAGATCAATGACAGCTTCCTTTGAAGAATCAGGTTTTCCCCACAAATACCTGCTCAGATCACAACCCTCCTAGCTTCATTCTTTCCGTAAATGCATAACAATCCTCTGAGTACATCTCAGGAGCCCTGGTTCACTTGATTACCTCAAAACAAACTGCCGGTTACTTTATGAACACTCTCTCCCTAGGATTATTTTAGTTAGTTTAAAGCTTAAAGGAACAAATTATGTTGCATTAGCTGTAATAAACTTAATACCCAAAGGCTCAAATCACTGTGATTTATATTTGGAAGGTGATAAAAGCCTTTAATTTTCCAGACATATACCTGCCCTCTGATTAAAGAATGTCTACTATAATATATCAGAATATTGTGAATCCAAAGGGATTTTTATTAAAGTTTCCAATTCGGGCTTATTAACTCCTAAGTGAGTAATGCTTTTCAATATTAACAGCATTACAGAATGCCACAGCACCCATGTCTGTCCACCGATGGACCGGGATTATCCTTCCTGAAGTCAACCATCCCTCACGCATTTATATTTTCACTTATATTTTATCATATGGTCCCTTAGTGGACTGTCAGTTCCTTAAAATCATGGACTATGCCTTTCAGTGTTCCTTACAAGTACAACCCCAGCACCTGGTACAGTGCCTTAGTACACGTTTAATAAATATTAAAATCAGTAAATCTTATAAATCAAGGATAAGTGTGTACAGCTATCTCACTAAGCTATTGCCAACACCACCAGAAAAATAATTCAGAGAGAACATACCATCTCCATCTCCTCCTCATTCATTGATAAACTTCTCAGAAAGTTGACTACACTCAATGTTTCCACTTCATCATCCATTCTCAACAGTACTTTGCATTCTGGAAACCATCCCCACCTCTCCATTGAAAGTACTTTCTCAAAGGTCCTCAGCGACCTATTAATCACATAATCAAATAGTCCTTTTCCCTCTGGACTCCTCTGAACGTATTGGTACAGCTGACAGCGCCTTTCTCAATAATTTCTTCTCCTCTTATTTCTGAGACTCTGTGCTCTCTTGATCCTTCGCCCCCACTCCACTCCCTTCTCTGTCTTCTAAGCTACTCATTATCTACTTGACTCTGGGTACAGGTGTTCTCAAACCTCCATTCTTCAACCTTTTTCCCTTTTCTCCCCACTCTCTCGTTTGGCAAGGTCTTTCACACAGAATCATGCTACAAGGTCATCATGAGTCAACAGTGCAAATTTGGAAGGCTCTCCCCCTCCCATCTCAATGACTTTACACTAGTGGTTCCCCATCCCTGAAATGCACTCCCTCTTCACCCCCCTTTTCTCTTCATGATACAACTCAAGCATCACCTTTCACATGAAAACTTTCCTGATCCTCCCAATTTCTAGCACTCTCCCAAGCTATCTTGCATTTATTTGTCTTTTTATGTCCTTTTGTATCTATATCTGTATTTTGTGTATTTGTATATGGATATATGTATTTTTTAATATTTATTTTGTATGTATGTACTTTCTCCTTGAGAGTAGGGATGGCTTCATTGTATTTATATTGTATTTGTATTTTTATCCCTAACTTCTAATACAGAACCTAATAACAGAAAATTGATAAATGTTCGCTGCTTGATTGCTCATTGAAATGTACTGAATGGGAGAAGTGCCAAAGAGTAACTGATTCTGGGTCCCTTTACTAAAGCAACTACCTACATGCCAATCAATAATAGAGCTACTTTCCTATCACAGGAATCATGAGTCTGTACCAAAAGAAAAAGAAATACTGCTCTACGTTACTAGAGGGTAGTAGCAATGAAGAGGTAAGTCTGGTCTAGAATGCAGCCCAGATTTAAAACTGATTGATTAAAAGAATGAAATGCATCTGGAATGAGGTAGCAAGTATTTTTCAAATCAATGAGCAATCTTTCTTCCCTCTTCTTCCATGAACTAATTTTCTTTCCATTGAACTTATGTATCTGCTGCAAAATGCTCTTCTCATCATATTGTGTCTGTGAGTGAATTGGACTTTATTTGTGATTCACCAAAGATGACATCTTGACATTCATATTCCATGGCTCCCTCATCATGTGACCCTGACCTCCCCCAGGCTGTGCCAATAAAGCTCTGGCATTAACAAGTGACTAAGTAACCTAAGCTGGAAGAGGCTCATCACCAGAAAGTGGGTCATCAAATGATTCTTTTTGGTTTTATTTTGTTATATAACTCATGGAACTACCACAGGAAGGCATGGAAGAATCCCAATCAGTAAGGAGCAATGGATGGAGGACTTGTGTTGATAAAAGCAGAGATCTTGTGAGGTCTTTAAGAGTATTCAAGAGGTAACAAATAAAAATGTCCACTTTACATACATTGGCAAATTCAGGAATCATCTTGGGAAGGTATTGTAAACATCTTAATATCCACATATTAAGCATGAAGTGATTACATAATAGGTATCAGATTTGATAGAAACAGACTAGATTACTATTTTGGGAGTATATTTCTTTTCTTTGTGCATTAGAGAGCTGGCAACCAGGGCATCACAGCATTTTCTGCCATCTCCTTGCCATGCCCCTACTTCCTTCTCCCTGTCCCACTTTCCATCATCCTTTTATGTGTTGCTTTACCTTCAATGGAATTCCATCTCTTTGAGGCCAGGAACTCCCAAATGCATGTTCTTAGGGTTCAATTCTCTACTTCATCTTCCCAAATTTTCCCCTGTGCCTCCCATAGGAGTAGAAGCAAAGATTTGTGTCCCATTACCTGTCATGACTGTACTAAGCTAAGATATAGACAAGGGCACCATGTATGAATAGCATATTCCATGGGCAACTAGGTGGCACAGTGGTTACAGTGCCATCAGGGACACCTGAGTTCAAATATGGCCTTGTATACTTACAAGGTGTGACCCTCGGCAAGCCATTTAACCCTGTTTGCCTCACTTTCCTTATCTGTAAAATGCACTGGAGAAGGAAATGGTAAAGTGTATTGAAAATGCATTTTTGCTTTATGGTTAATATAATTTTGCTTCTTAATGAGATTAGAGATCTTCCCCACCAATTAATGAACCTGTCCATTAAGGGAGACTTGATTAGGGAAGACTCACACCTTTTGTTAATTTTCTAAAGAGGCACTGGTTCTCAAGTGTTGTGATGCTCTCTGGCTCTGAAAAGTGTATAAATACTCTGAGGTGAGGTTTCACTTTGTGGCTTACTCATGGGAAGTGTTTGGGCAGAGAAGACTCTGGGCAGCCACTAAGGGTCTCCACCCCCCAGCTTTGAAAATCCAGATGTTGGTGATTCTCTCTCTGGTAACTATGTATGTATGTAATAGTCAGACGGTTGGATCTGTCTGTTGATCTATGATGTACATATTATTTATTTCAGGCAGTAGGAAGCCCTGTCTGTTGATTTTGATTTCCTCTGTATTTTCTGTGAAGTTCAGGTTGTTGGCTTTTTCCCCTGAACTAAGTGAATGACATATGTGCTTTATTAAAGTGATTGCTGACCCTTCAAGTGTTGCTTTCCTTTGAAAAAAGCGGATCTAAAAACCTGTGATAGCAGCCCCCCATGTATGCCGTGGTCCTTGCTTTTACACAAAGCACTCTAGTATCTTTGCCAAGAAAACCTCAAAAGGGTTCATGAAGATTCAGACACACCCAAAAATGACAAAACAACAAAAATTCCCCAGCTGTTAGAATCTTTGGCTCCCCCTCTCCACCCTAGCTGACACTGACCTTTCACCCAGCTCTGATCTAAATTAGAGAGAATTGCTGAGAAGCAGCATGAAGAAAAGAAAGGTCACGAAAGTCACAGACAGATGTTCTACCTGCAAAAATCTGGAGATTTTCTAAGTTCAGAAAGCATGAGTTAGAATCCCAGCAGGAGCTTACCTTCTTTATCTCTGTGATAAGGATAATAATATTTGTCTAACCTTACCTTAAGGATATTTAAACAACCTACCTTAAGTCTGCTAAAAATATCAGAAGAAATATTTTATGAAAAAATGATTTGAAAATTTCAAAGTGCTTCTTCAGAGTCAGTTGCTATTATGATTCATAAGGTTGCACAATTTATAGCATATATCGTTCTGCGCAGTAAAATAGAGGCTTCTCAAGGGTGGTGACTATTTCATTTTTGTCACAGTATGCTGAGTATGTGGTGCAGGGTCTGGGACTTTTTTATGTCCATATGTGTGGTTTTATTGGGTTGGAAATACTATCAACTTATGCCAAATCATCATTATTTTGCAATATTATTTTGCCTTTAAGAGTTGTCTGGGACATGACTGCAAATGGTAACACACCTAGTGTGTGTCAGTGATGGAACTTGAATCTCATTTCCCTAGCTCCCAGGCTAGCTTTCTAGCCATGATACTGCACTGCTTTTCTCCTAGAACATAGTAGGCTCTTAATAGATGCTCAATATAATGAATCAGTCTGTAATCTCATCATAACCTGTAAAAGAGAAAACAAAAATCTTTTCAGTGCCTCTCATTACCAAGTATTTATCCCTTAATATTTGTAATAATGATGACTAGGTCAGGAGTCACCAGAAATTATTTTCACCTGGTGTCCTGCTGGAGAAAATTTTCTTATAGAATGTCAGGGCCCTTTCCTTTGCTGTTTATATATTTCTGTTGCATGAGGCTCAAGATACCTCCATTGTCATTGTTAAATACAACAACCTCTTTCAAATTGCCACCATAATGGCCAACCCAAAGTCAAGCCTTACTGAGAAGATTCTGGCATACACAAATGCAGAAATACAACAGGCAGTGTAATGTATCCAACCTGAACATTAGATGATGAACACATCAAGCTTGAAGTTTCTGAGGGAGATTAATGATAATTCCCCTCCTATTTCAATTTAAATAGTCTCTCATGAAGCATGGTTTCTAATTAGGAGCTCAGTACTTGAGTTCTGCAATACATTGTGTTTAATTAAAGCTTCCTGACATAAAACTTTGCACAAACCATAAGTGCTGGCGCTCAGCAAATAAAATGAAAGTGCTTAACAGAAACCTCCAAAAATCTCTGGATAGACTGCCCAAGTATCATTTATGTAAGGTGCAAAATAGTCATAGATCTTCTTTCTTGGAATAGACGTGTTTTTTTTTTAGCCTGGGAGTTCTCAAATATGTCTTTAGGGTAATAAGCAAAGCCCAAGAGATGAACGTTGCACAGGATCTGAATTACCTAGTCATGGGAGACTCACACTTTCAATAAATTGACTTCTTACTGCAAGGCAGTTACCAAATAAAACCAAAACATACAAGAAGCCTGGGGAAGGGAGATACATAAATGAAATAATTTCCTCTGACACAACTACCTTCCCATAAACCAAGGCATCACTGAAGGACATAGAAAAGGCTCACAGAAAGCTACACATGCAAGGATGCCCATAAGAATGTAGCTACCCAGTTCTCTCATCCCTGAAGGCTTGCTCGGATCAGCTCCTCTGTGATCTCATAAAATGATACTCCTCAAAGACTGAAGCAGGTTTACACGAACAACAGTAACCATCCTTCATTTTCCTGTTTATCTGTCCCCAGTTAAACAGCATCCTCATATGGCAAAAATCCATGCAAAATTGGATGAGATTAGCCCTCTGCAGAAGTTACCTATGTTCTCAAATAATTTACAGATCCATTGCTAATAAGATCAAGGCATCTTTTAAAACTCATCTAGGAAACTAAGGTGCCTTATCAAAATCTCATCAGGAAGATGTCAATCTGAAATGTAACTAATATAAGATAAGCTGGTATCTGATTAATTAATTATTCTTTCACTGGGACTTTAGTTTTGTTATCAGGTGGATGTGAGCCTTACTCTAGATGGGGAGGGAGCTCAGGGGGGCCTTATTTATAGCACAGCCTTCTAATGTAGTTGATCTTTTGAATGGGCCTATGAATCCTAAGAAAGTGACCTGACCTCTCTGACTTCTCATGGTAGCTACATCTCACATATAATTATCATTATTACTACTAATTAATTGTGGTATTTAAAAAGTTTGAGAGACATAATTTCTGAGTAATTAGTCATTTTATTAATAATGCCAATATTTTTAATTAAAGGTCACTGGCATTTTTGAATGTCAAAGATAACCATGGCAATAAGTTTGTGGTTTATATGCCCTTGGAACAGGGGTGTTTCTGAGGATAGCAATAAGCTCTAATTACTTAATAATTAATGAGAGGTGGACTTTACAAAGAGATGTTAGCTTTCTCCAATAAGGGTCTAAGAGTAACAAAGTATGACTCTTGGACAGAGACTATCCCTATACTCAGACCATCCCCGGCCCAGGCAATTTAGACAAAAATTCTATCTCCCCTGCCCAAGCTTGCACTAGGTGGGTAAAATGGCAATGTCCAGAATGAGGAGAATGCTAATATTCTCTTCCTCCTTGAGAGATTACACAAGGAAATAGGAAAGGGGGAAAAAACTTGAATCTCCCCAGTTTTAACAATTGACTATTAATATGACAAATAGTCATTTCTCCCAAATAATAGCTCATATTGATGTAGAGAAGTGCTCCGAAGTCCTTTAGAGGCCTCTGACTGTTTTTCTGTATATATATCTAGGCAGTTGGCAAAGACAACATCCTTGCTGGCTGAGATTAACAGGAGTCTTTTTTCCCTCCATCCATTCATCTATATGAAAGAATATAAGAAACTTTAGGTTTAAAACTAAGGAACCACAAACCCTAGAACTGTTTGGTAATTATGAATTCATCCACTGTTATCTGACTTATCATCTTGCCAGCAGAGATGAAAAATTTGGAGGTAGAAGAAATAGTCACCATAAACAATGGTGACAGAGAGAGTTCCAAACTCCTGGGCCAGGAAGGACGATAAAGAAATTACTAAATCTGAGAGCCTCTGTTAACTGAAAGGACCCTGTTCTTTGTAGTAAAAAGCATTTGGGAGTAAGAATCTGCAGCAGGTAAAATGAGAGGCCACAGTAGCCAAGACTTTGGGAACAGTATCAGTCTTTCTGTTGATTTTTCCTAAAGCCCAAGCAAAGGTTTCTTTGCCCCTTTTCTAAAAAACTGGGAGAAAAAATGGCAGAACTTAGTCTTCAATGAGTGAAAAGCAGCCAGAAATTTCACATGATCTGGTAAAACTGGCAGAGGTAGAGTCTATAGCTGACAAGTGGCAAGGGTGCTGTTCATCTTTCCTTCTCAAAAAAGACTAGTGACATCACAGGATCTTGACTTGGATTTAAGTGAGGCAGATTGTGTAAAATCATTGTTCTACTCTCTTCTCCAGGGTCACTGAAGTCCAATGGCCAGATAGAAGTAAAGATTACTGGCAAATGGCTAGGATGTATTGGATGACCTCTGCCTTTCTAGATTAAGGTCTTTTCCAGGCCTAGGAGACCAACACTGGGACAGCAACCAGCACCAGAGTTTGGATCTGAGATACTTGGAAGACAGATTTTTTTTGTTGTTTTACTGTACATCTTAGTAGCACAAGGAAACCAGCCCTTTCTTACTCCTTCTCTGAAAATAATCATGGTGCCTGGTCCATGGCAAGTGTTTAATTAAATGCTTTGACCAATTGACTGACTAACTGGCTGACTTCTAACTGGCTGGGCATTGCCCAGCATAAATTAAGGGACCAAGAAGGAATAAGACCGAGAGGAAACAGTAAAATCACATCCCGAGAAGAGAACAGTGGCTTTCATCATCAGAAGCAAGAATTACATTTCCATGACAATGTCTTGGAAATACATCTTCCCTACATATATGTGTTCCCTTTGTCATCTCTTCACACAGATGTCAGGTGTATTAATGATAGAGTATACCAAAGGTTTTTGGAGGGAAATAGTTTGTTGCTATTTTTTATATTATCTTTTTTTTAATTCTTATTATTTCATATTTATTATTCGCTTCAAACCAATTGGATCCTCTACCTGATTATTAAAGATCAACTTATTGGTGTATCATAGGTTCCATGTGGGTTGAAGGGTGACCCCAAGTGGTGCCTTTACATAGTAATGAAAGGTTTATAGAATGTTTTCCTGACAGAAATTCTGCAAATTGTCACACCCATTTTATAGAAGAGTTATTAAAGTTAAGAGGCCTTAAATGATTAAGTTGATTTTCCCATAATCACACAATTATTCAGTTCCAATGTTGTTGTCCAAACCCAGGTGTCCTGACTTTAGGTCTAGAGCACTCTCCAGTAGATAACATGTAGTATGATACCATTGATAGAATGTTGAACCTGGAACCAGAAAGACATGGTTTCAGATCTTGTTTCAGACCTTACTAACTGATACTAGGCAAGTCTTAAATTCTCTTAGCCTCAGTATCCTCATCTCATAAATGGAATATCACCTACTTGATAAAATTGTTTGAGAATAAAATGAAAACTAGAAAGCATTTTGGTACAATAGAATGGGTACTCAATTTCAAGTAACAGGACCTGGATTTAAAACCTTACTCTGCCTTTTCTTTCCCAAAGAAACCTGATTAAATCACTTCATTTCCATGAGCCTCAGTTTCCTTATCAGTTAAATTAGGGATTGGACTTGAAGAACTCTCCAGGTCTCTTCCAGTTCTAAATCTATAATCCTGCTCTCCACTATACAAATACCTACCACTATCATCATCATTATTATGTGCCTATTGCAAAATAATACAATGGCCTTCATATAGCAGTCTCTTAAAAGTTTGGAGGATGTGAATCAGTTCCCCAACATCTCATGTCCCCCAGGTGAGTTGAGACATCAAATTCTTAAAGATGAAAAACAAACTGAAAAAATGAAGACCTTCCCCACCAAGGGGAGACTGTCCCTAAGCCTCAGCCTAGAGCATCCTTCCAGCCGCTCTCTAACCATCTTAACAACAAGAAACACATTGGAGATTTAAAATGACATCTAATCAATTAAGGAAAGAAAACAGACTAATCTGTCAGGTGTTCATGATTACAAATATTCACGATAGCCAGACCCATTAGAATGAGGCCTGCACATGTTCGACATTTCAGGTTCTAACAATCATATTCCAAATATAATAAGTTGAGAGGAAATGCAACTTAATGAAAGTGCTGCTTATGCTATAGTCTCATTGGAAGGAATAATAATCATTGCCGACACATCCAAAAATAGTACCCTTCTTATGTCATCTATTTGCTCAAAATCTTTCAATGGTTCTTCATTGCCTGTGAGATCTAAACTCCTCTGCCAAGCTTCCAAGGCTCTCTGGACCCTCTCGTTTATCTTCTGTTATTGCCTATGGGTACCCTTCTCTGCTTCATGGCAGGTCTCACCATCCTGGATTCTACTGTCACTCGTGCTTTTTCTATTTCTATTTTTCTCCATTCTGTCTACCTGCCTAGATTGTCTCCCTAAGATCTGTGACCAAAGAAGGGCAGTGGGAGTTTTGTGCAAAGCAATTCTGAATTTGAAGGGTGCCAAATTACCCGTCTCTTATACACACACAAACATACCTACACATATATACACAGAAACCTAGATCTTCTCTGTAGGTAAATCACCCACCTTCTTGGCCTTGGGTGAGTCCATTAGTTGAATGAGTTCACCCTCACCCAAAGGGCAGCTAAGTGGCACAGTAGAGAGAGCACTGGCTCTGGAGTCAGGAGAACCTGAATTCCAAGTCAGTCCTCAGACATTTACTAGCTGGGTTACCCTGGGCAAGTCACTTAACCTTGTTCACCTCAGTTCCTCATTTGTAAAATGAGCTGGAGGGGGAAGGCAAACCACTCCAGTATCTTTGCCAAGAAAACCCCAAATGGAATCACAGAGAGTCAGACACAAGAGAAACAACTCCACAACAAAACACTTGCCCACATGCCTATGAACCAAAGCCAAAGGATACCAGCCTTTCCTGTTATTTCTCAGGGTTCAAGGCTCACATAAGCAGGGAGCCAGGAGAAGAGTCTCTGCAGCCTGGGGACATGGCAAAGTGGTGCTACAGGAACAAGGCCAGTGGGCAGAGAAGAGCACCGTGACCTATTACATGACCTGTAACTAATTCTCTTGTAAGGACCTAGTCTGTCCCATTGCCTTCAGCAGAAGTCTTCATCTTGTATTTTACTACCAAAAAAATGGAGGCTCTTCATGTCAAGATGTCTGTTTTCCCTGATCCTATAATTCCAGTCCCCTCACCATCGTCCCTCATTCTTTTCTCTCCTGCTCCGATCTCTCAGGAAGAGGCAGCCTTCCTTACCAAGGTCAAGCCTTTACTTATGCCTTGATTGCTATCTCTTCCTATCCGTCTGCTCCAGGAGCTTGCCCCTTTCAGTGATCTCCTTTTCCTCCTTAGTTTTCAGTCCTTCCTTGTCCATTGGCTTGTTCTCTTCTGACTACCGACATCTCTAGGTATAAACCATCTTCAAAGAAATTTTAACTTGACCCCACAAATCCCTAAAACTCTTCTCTATCCCTTTCCCTTCCCTGGCCCAATTCCGAGGGGAATTTGTCACCATTCATTGCCTTCATTTCCTCATTCCTAGCTCACTTCTCCACCCTGTGTAGTCTACTTTCTCATCCTACCACTGAACTGTAATTACTCCCTCTGAGTTTGTCAACGAGATCTTTGTCGCTAAAGGGAGATTGATTTTTTTTCTGACCAAAATATATCACTAAAACAATCTTGCTTTGTGACTAACAGATAAGTATTAAAAAAGATAGGAATATGAGCTAGTTAATTACAGAACAATGACCTTAGTTTAGTTCTTGCAAGATAAAACAGAAAAAGGAATTAAGAATATCAGAACCTAAATGAGAGAACGTTCAGATCCTAGTGAAAAAAGATTGGGGTAGGACTTTAACATTAATGAGAGATATGGTTTTAGTGATTAATAAGGAAATATCAAAATGTACCCTTTGATTGCCTTCTTATATTGGATGAGACTGAGCTAGTAGTAGGTAGAAAGAGGCACCTACTCTACAGGGCTGGAGGGGAAATATCTACCCTATCCTTGTTACGTTAAATGACAGGGTCCTTCTGGGAAAATATGGGATTCTGGCCTATTTAGCATTTTACATTCTCCACTCCATTCCACAATGTACTGAGAATAAGGATATTTAATAAATATTTGTTCTGGAATGTTTGTTTCAGGCTTCTAGGATTTGAAGACCATAAGGGTTGGTGAAATAAGCCCCAAACCTACTTCTGATCGGCAATGGAAAGGTTAAACGGTTCCAGGGTACACTTAATAAGCAAGGGGTAGAAAAGGCAAAGTCTCATATTTAAAGAGAAGCAGTAAGACTGAAGTAAAATTGGAAACCCAGGATTCAAGGTCCAAGGTACCCTCCCTGACTGGGGCACTTTGTCTGGTTTTGTTGGCTAAGTGTGATGGCTGTCACTAAAGCTTATCAGAGTTCTGCCATGGCCACTTTCTCTCTCTCTCTCCATGCTCTATTTTGACTGGTGATCTCAGCTCCCATAGATTCAAGTACCATGTTTATGCAGAAGAATCCCAAGTCTACTTGTCCAGCATACTTGTCTCTCCCAAGCTCTAGCCCTGAATCACCAACTTCTTGGGAACTCTGTCCAACCAAATGTACCATAGGGATTTCAAACTCCACACGTCCAAAAGAGAACTCCTCATGTTGTCCTTCCTCCTAATTGCAATTATTTATGAGTAAGAGCACTGGTGTCAATTTCAAATAGAAACGGATCACTTCAGGACTCATATTCATTTTGAAGGCCACACATTAATATTATCTGCATCATATCATATTTTTATTTATTTGGTTAATCTTTTTTCAATTAAGTTGAAGTCTTGTTCAGGCAGCCCTTAGGAATTTGAAGAGTTTGACACCTCATCTTTTCAGGCACTTGGGTTCACAAGCTTACTGTTACATGCAACACTTCATTGTCCCTTATTCTCCCCCCATACTTACTCAAGCACCAAGCATTGTCACTTTGACTCCCATACCTCTAAAATCTTACTTTTCTTTCTACCTGTACAGCCTACTTCAGGTCCTAGCCTGGACAATAGCTTCCTATTGGCCTCCTTGCATCCAATATCTCTCCTCTCTAACATGTCCTCCACAGAGTTGCCAAATTGATTTTCCTAAAACACAGATCTGACTGTTTAATTTCTCTGGTTCAGAAAGCTTCATTGCTTCCTTGTTGCCTCTAGAATAAATTTCAAATTCCTGCTTGGCATTTAAAACTCTTCACAGTCTGGTTGCAAACTGTCATTCCAGGATCATAACACATTCCTCCTCATGCACTCTGTTTTCTAGCCAAACTGATTTACCTGCTACATTCCAGCTCTTACCTTATTGTCTTTGTATAGGCTTTCCCCCATAGCTGAACTCCATCTTCATTTCTCTTAAAATCCCTTGCTAACTTCATGATTCAGCTTATGAGCTTCCTCAAGATGCTTAAGAAATGCTTAATTAACAGTGGTTGGATCATCAGATGATCTGCAGGGAGTACCCTTTCCCTGGAAATGGTGTTCCATGTCATCTGCTTTTCTTGCCCACCGTACCACCCCTTGGTCCCTGGTATCTGAGAACATCTTTTCTGACTCTTGTCCAAGGTTCAAAATCCCTGACTAGGACTCTCTTCTCCCTCACTCCCTCTTGTCTATTTAAATCCTACCAGTAGTTCAAGGTCAAGTTCAGGTCATACTACTTCCTAAAGACTTCTCCAGCCATCCCAGCCCTCCATGAATTCTATCTTATCTGATTTCCCATAGCTAGCACTTTCTGTCTGCACTCATTCTGGCAATTTTACACCACTTTCCCTATGAATATATCATTATACGGACATTGTATTGTCTTCCAGACCAGACCTTACCTCCAGGGCAAGGTCTATGTGCCATATTTCTGAATCTCCTGTCCCCTTCAACTTCTGGTTCAAAATAAGCACAGCAGTAGGTGCTCTATTAAGCAAGTGCTGATCAGGTTTCCCACGATCCTAATTTTCTGAGCTTCCTCAGAAGTCCGGGGCCCAATCACTGCCATTTGTGTTTTTCGTTCTGTAAGTTCACTCCCAGGCAGCTCAGCCATGAGTGAACAGCAGCTGCCACTAAGCCAGCAATTTCAGGCTGCGTTGGGCTGTGATTCTCTCCTCAGTGATTATGTCAATGATCTTGGATGCCATTCTCAACAAAACTGAAGCCAGGCAGGGGCCAATTGTAATTTCTGTCGTTTATTAAACTTCAAGTCAGCAGGAAACAGCCGCCTCAGCTGTGGGCTATTCCCAAATTGATGCTTCAGAGGCTAGCAGGGCCACTTTCATCTACAGAGTGTTACCCATCCGCAGCCCCCAGTTCCACCACTTCCCTTTTCCTATATAAACTGATGAAGGAAGATAGGATTCTGGTCGGAGCACACACAAAGTATCCATCTGGCCCATGGGTCAGAGCATAAGCTTACATTGTTCACACTTGCAGTAAGTGTGCTAACTTTTTGCTGGGTTCACACATTAAACTGGCATTCTTAACCGTACTTCCATGTGCACAGAGAGACTTCATCAGGGTACTCTGCTTGTAGCCTAAGATTAGGCCATAATGGTCTAATTGGAAAAGACCTACCCAAAGGCTTCAGCTGTCTCTCCCTCACTTGTCATTCTGACCATCATCAACCCTTTGAGTCTTTTAGACTTCACTCAAGCACTTAATGAATAAGCATGTATTTAGTATCTCCTAAGTGGGAAGAGAAAGAATAAGCATTTCTATACAGTCTACCACAGCTAAGTGGTACAGTGGATAGAGCAGAAGTCAGGAGGAACTGAGTTCAAATCTCACCTCATACACTTGACACTCACTAGCTGTGTGACCTTGGGCAAGTCACCTAACCCCAATTGCCTCATCCTGGGTCATCTCCAGTCATCCTGATGAATAACTGGTCACTGGATTTCGATGGCTCTGGAGGAGAAGTGAGGCTGGTGACCTACACAGCCCTCCTTCACTCAAAACAAAGTCAAATGCATGTCACATCATCATTTGTCTGATGGCATGGTCTTCTTTGGCAATGAAGGACAGACACACCACATTCTAAGCGCTTTGCTAAGTGCTTTGTATGAATATTATTTCATTTGATTCTCACAACAACCTTGTGAGGATGGTGCTATTATAATTCCCATTTTATAGTTGGGAAAACTGAGGCACTGAAAGATATAGTGACTTGCCCAAGATCACACAGCTAGTAAGTATCTGAGATTGGATTTGAACTCAGGTCTTCCTGACTCCAGGCCTAGAATTCTATCATCTGTGCCACCTTTATTTGCCAGTGAGTAATGGTGATAGATAAAAATAAAACAGCCCATATCCTCAAAGAGGTTATATTCTAGTGGCGAAGAAAACATACATGTAGGAGCTCAAAGTTACACAGTGCCAGGCTGGCTTAGTGGGAAGAAGGCAGGACCAGGAGTCTGGAGACATGGGTATAAGTCCTGGTCCTTTCCTGTCTAGCAGCGTGACCTTGGGAAAGTCACTCCAGTCAAAAAAGAAGCATTTACTAAATGTGTGCTATGTGGAAGACACTAAGCTAGATGCTGAGAAGACAGAGACAAAACCACAATATTATCTGGGATTACAACCAAAAAACAAAAGGAATTTCCCTTTCTATGTCTCAGTTTCCTTGTCTGTAAAATGAAAAATGAGGAAGATGAACTAGATCAGAGGTCAACATTTTTTGAGACACAGACTCCTTAGATATTCTGGCAAAATCTATAGACCCCTTCTTATATTAATATTTTACATAATTGGAGGAAATTCTGAATTTTAGGTAACTATAACTAACTATATAGTTACTGTATAGAGATATTAGTAAGTGCGTCTACATATATGTATTAGTACTAGAAGTATATAGCAACTATAAAGATGTGTTTTTTCCCTATATAAGTTTAGAAAGCCCCTGATATCTATTCATGGTCACCTTGTGGGGAGGTCTATGGACCCCAGGCAAAAAACCTCTGACCTACATGATCCCTAATGTCTCTTTCACCTCTGATATTCTGTGATCCCTGTGATCAGATAATATTTCAGTAAAGATGAGTGAAAAAGAGAGAAAAAGACGATTCTGAGGGTGAAGATTTGTGTAGGAGGCAAGGAATAAGCAAAGATGATAGGAAGGAAATGGTGTGTTGTGAGGATGCTGAGGAAAGATTTTATCTAGTATACAATTTTACCTCAAGCTGCTCTGGGTGCCACAAAGCTCATTCAGATTGGAATGTGCAAAAGAGAAAAGCTCTCCTCTCCTTATTTTTTCCTCACTTTCCTCAATCTATTTTTATTTTACCTATTACACTGCAAACTCTAATAAAATGCATAAAATATAAATGCAATGTCAGTCACTGAAAAGAAATCAATTCTAACAATTTTTAAATCTCCTGAAAACAAAATAGAAAAGATCTTTCAGTCTGGATTTTCTTCTTAGCAATGGAAATAATGCCCCAGTTTATAATCAAACATAAACAAACTGAAATGCAGGGAAACAGTGAAGGTTTATGGGAGTTAGGTCAGAAAAGTTAAAACAGGAACTGAGCTAGGACATTTTTAAAAAATCTTTTTCTGTCAAGTACAAAAAAGAATGAAAGAAAATTTGATCTCTCTTTTAAAAAAACAGGTTAGGGAGGTATAAAATCAGGAATCAGGAAGGGAAATATGTTTCAAGATAGGGTTGTTGGGTTGTTAAGTCTCTTTGTTAAAAGTCATTATTTCTTCATGACTTACTGTGGTCAAAAGAATCATCACCAGGCAACCAGACTTCTGGTGATAAACTTGTTTGAGCTTAGGTGAATCCCAGGAAAGCAGGCAGAATCTGTCAGTACCTATATACTTGGAGTCTTTCTAGCCTGGGGGGAGGGAGGGAGGAAACACCTAGAAAGGTTTGTGGTCTCTTACTGAGAAAAGATTTCAAAAACCCCTACTACAGTGAGGCTTTGGAGTAGGGCATTAATGGAAGGACAATATAAATTAATTTTGTAAATAAAGCTCTCATGCTAAAAAAAAAATTAAAATCATTATTATAAAACCAATAATGCACCATCCCATGGATCTAACTTTCTGATGTGTCATTTACTGTTTCTAGAATTGTTTGTTACTATTTACTACTTTTGCTTTGTTACAAATTCTTAGATTCCTCAAACTAGAAGGAGTTTTAGAAATCATAAACTAATATAATGACCAAAAAGGGAGGTAGTCTTGGACCGTGAATCTTGTGTTTTCAAAAATAAACAGCTCAAGGTGGGGGGAGCCAAGATGGCAAATATCCAACCCAAGACAGCCTGGAAAGTTGATGGAAAGTATTTATCTTGCAGTGCTGGGAGCAGAGCACAGTCACTTCAGTGACTAGCATGGGCTGCTGGCACAGACAGGACCTGAACAGGCTTTGGTGGACTGAATCTCTGGCATCTGTGGTGGTTTCCTGACCTCACAACCTGAAAATGCCGAGGACAAAATGGAAGAAAAAAGCTGTTGGACTTGTGTGAGGGAGCAGAGTGACCAGCCCAAGTCCCAGGATGGCAGAGGGGGGTGGAAGAGCCCAAGGCAGCCACAGCAGCAGCAGAGGCAGAGGCAATGGATATTTCTGGAGCTCTAGGTCCATAGATTCAGGGGGGATCTAGTGGCAGGCAGCACACCCTCCTTCCACTGGAAGCAGAAAACTACCTTGACAAAGAGCTCAAAAGTCAAGTCACTGACTAGTGAAATGAGCAAAAACCAAAAATGTTTCAGACTATAGAATCTTATTTTGGTGACAAGAAAGACCAAAATATACAAACAGAAGAAGACAACAAAGTCAAAAGTCCTACATCCAAAGCCTCCAAGAAAAATATGAATTGGTATCAGGACATGGAAGAGCTCAAAAAGGATTTTGAAAATCAAGTAAGAGAATAGAGCAAAAATTAGGAAGAGAAATGAGCATGATGCAAGAAAATCATGAAAAACAAGTCAACAACTTGCTAAAGGTGTCTCCTAAAATGCTGAAGAAAATAACACCTTAAAAAATAGACTAACCCAAACGGCAAAAGAAATTCAAAAAGCCAATGAGGAGAAGAATGTCTTAAAAAGCAGAATGGGCTAGATGGTAAAGGAGGCCATAAAGCTCACTGAAGAAAATAATTCCTTGAAGATTAGAATGGAACAGAGGGAAGCTAATGACTATGAAAAATCAAGGATTATAAACAAAACCAAAGGAATGAAAAAATAGCAATGTGAAATATGTCATGGAAAAACAACTGACCTGGAAAATAGATCCAGGAGAGACAATTTAAAAATTATGGGACTACCTGAAAGTCATGACCAAAAATGAGCCTAGACATTATCTTTCATGAAATTATCAAGGAAAACTGCTCTCATGTTCTAGAACCAGAGGGTAAAATAGATATTGAAAGAATTCACTGATCACTTCCTGAAAGAGATTCCAAAAGGAAAACTCCCAGGAATATTGGAGCCAAATTACAGAGCTCTCAGGTCAAGCAGAAAATATTACAAGCAGCCAAAAAGGAACAATTTCAGTATTATGGAAACACAATCAGGATAGCACAAGATCTAGCAGCTTCTACACTAAGGGATTGAAGGACTTGGAATATGATATTCCAGAGGTCAAAGGAGCTGGGATTAAAACCAAGAATCACCTACCCAGCAAAACTGAGTATAATACTTCAGGGGAAAAAGTGGACCAGAGTAGAATTGAAAATTTGACTTTCGAACACAAGACTCAAGAGAAGCATGAAAAGGTAAATAGGAAAGAGAAATCATAAGGAACTTATTAAAGTTGAACTGCTTATATTCCTACATGGAAAGATATTTGTAGCTCTTGGGACTTTTCTCAGTATTAGGGTAGTTGAAGGATATATATATATATATATATATATATATATATATATATATATATATATATATATATATATATATAGACAGAGGGCACAGGGTGAGTTGAATATGAAGGGATGATATCTAAAAAAATAAAATTAAGGAGTGAGAGAGGAATATATTTGGAGAGCAAAGGAAGAAAGAGAATGGGATAAATTCTCTCTCATGTAAAAGAGGCAAGAAAAAGCTTGCTCAGTGAAGGGGAAGAGGGGGAAGTTGAGAGGAAAAGTGAACCTTACTCTAGTTGGATTTGGCTTAAGGAGGGAATAACATGCATACTCAATTTGGCATGAAAATCTGTCTTACACTACAGGAAAGTAGAGGGGAAGGGGATAAGAGAGGAGGGATTACAGGAGGGAGGACAAATTAGAGAGGGGGTAATTAGAAGCAAATACTGTTGAGGAGGGATAGGTTCAAAAGAGAGAATAGCATAAATGGGGGGCAGGGTAGGATGGAGGAAAATAAAGCTAGGCTTTAGCATCATGACTGTCATGAAAGTGTTTAGTTTAGATCAATAGTGAAAGAAAGAAAGAGAGAGAAAGGAAGGAAGGAAGGAAGGAAGGAAGGAAGGAAGGAAGGAAGGAAGGAAGGAAGGAAGGAAGGAAGGAAGGAAGGAAGGAAGGAAGGAAGGAAGGAAGGAAAAGAGAGAGAAAGAAAGAAAGAAAGAAAGAAAGAAAGAAAGAAAGAAAGAAAGAAAGAAAGAAAGAAAGAAAGAAAGAAAGAAAGAAAGAAAGAAAGAAAGAAAGAAAGAAAGAAAGAAAGAAAGAAAGAAAGAAAGAAAGAAAGAAAGAAAGAAAGAAATCTAGCCAGCACCATGCTAAGTGAAGGGGGTACAAACAGAAAATCAAGACAGTCCCTACCCTCAAGCAGCTCACCTCTAACATGAGGAGAGACAAAAATAATGGGGAGAGACAATACATATGGAAAACTTCAGTTCCAAGTCAGATGGAAAAATCCCATGGTTCTTAGGGTAAAACATCAAAGTAGATAGATGTTAAAGCTTCTTCTTTAATGCCATTTCTACTGACAAAAAGAATAGAAAGAGACCATTCAAATGAAATTAGTATAGACTTTAAGATTAAATGACTTAAATGCCAAAGTGGTCATAGAGGAGAATGGAGAAAAATATATTAGAAAATATATCTGAAGTGTAAAATATAAAAGAAGCCAAAGGCTTGTAGACTACATGGAAATCTCTCACCAACATAGGAAGATTTTCTTCAAGAAACTCAAGAAGCTCTGGACATAGTGAATATAGAGTAGCAGCACCAAAAAAAAAAAAAAATGAAACTCATTCTGTCTTGCTAAACAAACAATAATTACAGCTCCCATTTATGCAGTTCTTAAACTTTACAAAGTATTTGGCACATTTCATTTTATCTGATTGTCACAACACAGTGAGGTAAGTGCTCTTATTGCTTCATTTCACAAATGAAGAAACAGTCCAAGAGACTTTGCTTCCTCCTGATTTCCTCCATATTCTTTCTACTGTGCCCCAGACCACTTGCAAGTCATGGCATCATCTTCCTGCTGTCATGGCCCTCTTCAGGAACAAAGGACAAATAAACAAGAACTTTACCAAGGTAGCATGTTTCTAAATCAGCATTCTATGTACAAGTAGACCAACAATGTATTAGACTAAAATAAAAATCAATACTGAATTATAAGAAATAACAAAAATGATAATAAGATAAATGAAAAAAGTCTAATCTGAACTATTTAAAGAATCTATTGACAATGAAATGGGCTTCTAGGTGGTAAAGAGGAGAGAGTGCCAGGCCTAGAATCTAGAAGGCCCAAGTTTGAATTCAGCCTCAGACACTTACTAGTTAAGTGACCCTGGGCAAGTCATTTAATCCTGATTGGCTCACTTTCTTCATCTGTAAAATGAGTCGGAAAAGTAAATAACAAACTATTTCAGTATCTTTGCCAAGAAAATCCCAAAACAATGAACAACAGCCACAATGAAAAATGGAAAGTGGATGATCACATAGCTTAGTGACTCCTTATTCCTTCTGAGGTTCAGTGTGCTGTCTGGGATCAGCTTCTACTGAGACCCACTGCTCTGAACTCTCACCCAAACAAAATGATCCACCAAGTCAGAGAAAACGTCATTGAATTAAAACAGAATGTAAAGTTTTTAAGAAAAATGAATCAGGTCAAAAACATCCCTAAGGTAATCCTTATATTTTCCCGATACAATGGGAAACATGCACATAAATGCAAAAGCATAACAGAAATGTAAGGCATAGGCATTCAAAATAACCTCTCTGATTAGTCACTTTCCAGTCTGAGACCCACTTCTACAGTAGTAACCTAAAGAGCATTGCCTTCTGTTGGCATGACTGCCTAGTGGCCATTGGCTTCTAAGTGTAGCAGTCGGGTGATTATCTCTGACTACAACTCTTCCTGCCATCAGCATGGTCCAGATGAAGCTGCTATTTCTTTCCCTTTCTCCATTCCCCCTTGGCTACACCTTTCTTCACTATCCATCACAACCTATGTCTTGCTATCATCTACTCCCAAGAATTTCATAGGCTCTTTTAAACTATCTGAACTTGAAATGCTTTTATGTAATAAAAGTACATGGGGGATGGCATTATCATGCTTCAGGGCTCATCACAACCTTCTAAGAGATGTAGTACAGGAAATTTTGCTTAGTGAACAGGCCTTCTGTAGGCTGCAAGTATGGTAGTAATTGGAACTATGTCCACAGACATATTCCTTTACAGATAAAAGAGCAAATATTAATGAACTATCCCCAGTTTATCATTTCCTACTAAATTTTCCAAATTTCCTGCTAAATTTGCCTGCTGGGATCTAGTCGGTTAGTATAAATAAGAAGTGAGATTAGGAGCCCTCAGAACTATAAAGGCTACATTTGAAATCAATAAATAATTAGCATAATAGGATCTTGTAATCTCCACATCTTTTAATTAATTGTGAAATTATAAATATAGAGTCTTTTATTGAAGCCAGTTGTGAAATCTGGCTTATTTTCTCCACAAAGTCATTCTACAGTGCCTCATTATGACATAGAGGTTATCCTGAGGTCTTGAAGGCTATGACAACAGATCGCAAGTTCTGGCACATTCTACACTATTGGAAAGGTTTTAAACAATAAGCTGAGGCTGTTTCCAAATGTCAAATGTGGCAAAATACAAAGAAATATTGCTAGTAGGTTGGTCATCTAGCCACGATTGCAGGTGGAGGGAGTATAAGTCATGGCAACATAGTAGTGACATACCTCAAAAAAGTATATATACATAGGTGTGTGTATGTATGTATATGTGTGTGTATAAACTATTAGTAATGCATTAGCTATAAGAAATATCACAATCAGAGTCATTTGTAAGGTATCTAGAAATAGTTCTACCACTCAGAACTCTTAGAGTGGCAGCTACAGTCTCTTCTCAAGAATTCTTTTCATAATACTTCTTTGTGAGAAAAAAAGTTGAGTTCATTCTCTTAGGAAGAAGTAATCTTAGTCCAAAGGTGGGGAACCTGCAGCCTCAAGACCACATGTAACCTTCTAGGTCCTTAAGACTGGTCCTTTGACTGAATCAAAACTTCACAGAACAAATTTCGTTAATAAAAGGTTTCGTTCTATAAAACTCGGACTCAGTCAAAAGGCCATACCCAACGACCTAGAAGGCCACATGAGGTCTCAAGACCACAGGTTTCCCAGCTCCTATGGCTCAGTCCTTTGTCTTTGTGTCTTACTTATTCTCTCTCCACTCAAGACAGATAACTATAGACAGTGATAGGCGCTGGACCTGTTATTTCATTGGTATAAGGAATTCCCAGATAAGGAAATTCCTTTTCAATGATGATGATTGGTTACTTAAATTCTTAGAAAGTTGGCTGAAGCAAACATTATATGTAATGGTTATAAACTAGATGCCTTTTAAATAAGATTGGGGTGAAGCAACAATGTCTGCTATTACTGCTACTGTTCAATGTTGTACTAGAAATGCTAGCTAATAGCAATAAGACAAGAAAAGGAAATTGAAGGAATAAGAATAGACAACAAGAAAAGAAAACTACTACTCTTTGAAGATGATATGATGGTATACTTAGAGAACCCTAGAGAATCAACTAAAAACCTTGTTGAAATGGCAACTTTAGGAAAGTTGAAGGTTATAAAATAAACTGACATAACTCATCAGCATTTTTATGTATTACCAGCGAAACAGAGCAGGAAAAGGTTTCTATTTAAAACAACTGAAGACAGCAAAAAATATTTGGATGTCTCCCTGCCAAGACAAACCCAGGAACTATATGACTGTAATTACAAAACACTTTTCACATAAATAAAGTCATATCTAAACAACTGGAGAAATACTAATTGTTCATGGGTAGTCTGAGTCAATGTAATAAAAATACAATCCTACTTAAATTAATTTACTTATTCAGTGCCATAATAATCAAACTACCAATGGATTACTTTATGGAAATACTATAGATAGATGATAGATAGACAGATAGATAGATAGATAGATGATAGATAGATAGATAGATAGATAGATAGATGGATAGATGGATGGATAGACGGATGGATAGATGGATAGATAGATAGATAGATAGATAGATAGATAGATAGATAGATAGATAGATAGATAGATAGACAGACGGATGGATAGACGGATGGATAGACGGATAGATAGATAGATAGATAGATAGATAGATAGATAGATAGATAGATAGATAGATAGATAGATAGACGGATGGATAGACGGATAGATAGATAGGTAGATAGATAGATAGATAGATAGATAGATAGATAGATAGATAGATAGATAGATAGATAGATACTGATACAGATAGACAGATAACAAAATTCACCTACAAGAACAAAAAAGCAAAAATATCATGGAAACCAAAAAAAAAAGTAAAGGATGGTGGCCTAGCAGTGTCAGATTTCAAACTATATTACAAAGTGTTAATCTTCAAAACAATCTGGTACTGGCTAAGAAACAGAGTGCTGAATCAGTGGAATAGATAAGGTACATAATATGCAATATTACATGACCATATTAATCTAATGTTTGATAAACCCATTGATTTGGGCACAAAATCTCATTACAGAATTCAACAAAAATTGCTGAGAAAACTGGAAAACAGTCTAGCAGAAACTAGGTAAAAACCAACATCTCACGCCTTATATCAAGATAAAGTTAAAATGAGCACATAATTTAGACATAAAGGATGATACCATAAGCAAATTAGGAAAGCTTGAAAATTTTTACCTGTCAGTCTACAGATAAGCAGAAAGTTTATGAACAAATAAGAGGAAATCACTGGAAACAAAATGCACATTTTGATTATATAAAATCAAAATAAATTGCCCAAACAAAACCAATGCAGCCAAAATTTAAAAAAAAAACAGGATATGGGGAAAAGATTTACAGGATGTTTCTCTGATAAAGACTTCATTTCTCAAATATATAGAAAACTGAGGCAAATTTATAAAAACAAGAGTCATTCCCCAACTGATAAATGGTCGAAGGACATAAACAGATATTTTTCATAAGAAGCAATCAAAGCTATCAATAGTCATATAAAAATGTACTAAATCATTTATGTTGAAAGAAATGCAAATTAAAAGAACTCAACTATCAGATTGGTCAACATCACAGAAAAGGACAGTGACAAATGCTGGAGCAGTTGTGGAAAAATAGGTACAACAGTCCACTGTTGGTGACGTTGTGAAATCCCTAAGAGATCGAAGAAAAAGGAAAGTGATCTATGTTTACAAAATGTTTACAACAGTTTTTTTTTTTTTTTGTGGTGGCAAAGAATTGGAAAGTGAGAATACATACACTCATCATTTGAGAAATGACTGAACAAGTTACAGTACATGATTGTGATAGAATACTATTGTGTTTTATACATATATGTATACATATACATATATAAAATTCAAAGAGAAGTAGTTAGAACCACAAGAACGTTGTACACAATGATAGCAATGGTATAATGAAGATCAACTCTGAAAGATGAAGCTACTCTAATCAATACAATAATCCAGGGCAATTCCAAAGGACTCATGAAGAAAAAGTTATCTACATTCAAAGAAGCGAATGATTAACTCTGAGTGCAGATAGGAGCATATTCTTTTCACCTACTTAAATATTCTTGCTGTTTTTGGAACATGAGTAATATGGAATTATGCTTTGCGTGACTTAGCATGTATAATTGATATATTTGTCTTCTCATAGGTATGGGAGGGACTGGAGGAAGGCAGAGAACTGAGAATTTAAAATTTTCAATATGAATGTTAAAATGCAATTATTTTTTAAAAAGAAAAGAAAAAAGTTACACAGAGCACTAAGTGTTTACGTCACAAAACCAGTATGTGTCACAGATGGGTTCCGAATTCAGGTGTTCCTGGTTCTGAAACCAAATGCAAGTCATGCCATCATTTCTCTGATGGCATGGTCTTCATCAGCAATGAAGGACAAACACAACTCTGTGAGTAGATACAACTGCCTGAAGGGGAACCCAGCTAGCTGGGTATGTCAGCTCCTCCTCTCCTGTCTGTCTTCCCTTCCCCTTTCTTCTCCTCTACAAAGGAAGGCAAATTTGGATGGCCAAAAAATGCCCACTTGACTTGGACTTTATTGGCTAGATTCCTCTTCTTTCCTCTCTTCTCTCCTCTCCTCTCTTTTCCTTTCCCAAAATAGACACCTCTCCTAAGAGCTGTCTTCTGGACCCTCCTGGCCTCAGAGTGACTATCAATAGCAATTGTTGCTATTCCCCTCCCTGCATGATGTCTTCATTGTTCTTTGCCTCTTTAAGGCACCACCCCCTGGCTACTTCTTAAACAGACCTATTCAGTGAATGGGTGTTACCTCACCCTAAGTGAATACCTGAATAGACCTTGGCCTAAAGGGGCCAAGATCTCCCAGTACATCCTGGGTCATCTCCAGTCATCCTAGTGAATATCTGGTCACTAGATACAGATGGCTCCAGAGGAGAAGTGAGGCTGGTGACTTGCACAGTCCTCCCTCAATCAAAATAAAGTCAAGTGCAAGTCATGTCATCATTTCTCTGATAGAATGGTCTTCAACAACGAAGGACGAACACAACAACTCTGTCTCTCAAAGTTCTATAAAATAATAATAAAACTCTAAGTTTTCTGACAGACTCCTCACAGATAAGTTAAACTATCACTCCCCAAGTTTGATTCTCTTAAAGAGACACTAATAGCGCCCATAGTATTTTCAGTTATTAAAAGCCAATTAAGACTTCTGCCCCCTTTCCTCTCAACCTCTTCCATGCTTACTGGTGGCATCTTCCCCTCCTTGGTCCTCAGCTCAAGTGTGACCTGCTCCATCTTCTGTGGCCTCTGCCCTGCCCCAGTAGGTAGGAGCCTTGAGGAAGAAGGAATGGTTCCTGTGTTGACAACTAGGCCCAGAAAGGAGCCATTTGAGTCCAGTGGCAAGATAGATATTAGGAAGACTGTCGATGGTCCTTGCTGTTGATGGAGCTACAACTTGGACCAAATTGCTTCCTGAAAGCAATCTGGAATAATGCGGAGAAAATTACTAAACTGTGCACATACCCTTTGACCCAGCAATACTACTACTAAGGTGCAAAGGGATCAAAGAAAGAGGATTAATCCATAGGTACAAAAACATTGCTGGCAGCTCTTTTTCAGGTGGCAAAGAATTGGAAACTAAGAAGATTCCCAACATTTGTGGAATGACAGAACATGTTATGGTATACAAAAGTGATAGAGAAATATCACAATATAAAAAATCACACAAGGAACTTTTCCATAGAACCCAAGGAAGACTTGTATGAATCACTACAGAATGAAGTAAGCAGAGCAGGAGAAAAAAATTACCCAATGACAATATTGTAAAGACAAACAACTTTGAAAGACTTGAAAACTGTTTGCCACAATGACCAACCATTTTTTTCAAGAGAATTCATGATGAAATATTCTATCCAACTTCTGACATTTATGTGATTGACTTTTATACTAGAGTGTTCAGTGAATAATATGAATAAATTTCTTTAAATATTGACAGATTTGACCTCTTTGCTTTCCAAGGGACTCTTAAAGGTATTCTCTAGCAACACAATTCAAAAGCATACATTCTGTGGCACTCAGCTTTCCTCATAATTTTAGACATGGCCAATGTGGGAATTTGTTTTGCTTGTCTGTGACTTATTATAAGAATTATGGAAATTTTACCCCCAAAGTGGAGGGGGAAGCGGAAGTGCTAGAAAATAGATTTTTGCTAAGGATGACTCTGCTTCCTTAGACTGAAGGAGGAGGGATGAGAAGAACCCCTTTTCATATGATCATTCCTCGCTCCTGGTACTCTGGTAAGTTGGACATTTTTGTCTAATGTATAATAAGAGTTTAAGACTCAAGTTCTTGATTCTTATCAGCTTTTTGGGTAAATGTTATGTTAAAGTGAATTAAACTAGAGGGTTAAGAAGCAGCCAAATACAAAATAATAACAACTAGGTTATGTACCAGGAGGCTTACCTTTGAGATTTAGCTATAATTTTTAATAGCCAATTGACTTGAAGAATACTAATCATGAGAATAAAGATGTTTTACCATTTATTGAGAATGAATTTTTAAAAATTAGATCAGTGCACAAAAAAAGAGTAGTGGAGAGACAGCAAAGCCTGAAAGGAATTATTTTGGGGATAAATGTTGCAAAAAGATTTTAAAAGCCTAGCTTGGAAGCGAGATCAGAGACTAGTAAAGACCATATTTCAAGGTTGATGTAATGATGGTAATAAGAGAGGATACCTGTGAGAAAGCTATACAAGTTAAATCTTCCTTGGCTGTTGTTTTCTCATTGAACAATGAAGAACTTGGGCCTAGGAATGAGAGTCCAAAAATTGTCAGCAGGAAGTGGATACTGGAAAGTAAAAGGAGGCAGAATCCAGTGGAGTTCTCATTTTTTCATTTAATAGCCTCTGAATTTCTCCATCATTTTCCTCAGACCAGTCATGATGTTAGTAAGTATTCTGCCCCAGATGAGTAAATGCAGCACTCTGCACAAAATCTCTAAAACTTCCCCCTTTTTTCTGCTCTATCATTGCCAATTGTGTTGGCTCAACTTTACCTCCAAGTTAGCAATAAATGCTGCTCAGAGAAGTACTCCAGTCTGCTGACGCTGATTCTTGTGGTAAGCAATTTGCTTTGGGGCTGTGGTTTTTGTTGAACGTGAATTTCTTTTATCCCTAATCATCTCTGGAGATAGACCATGGAGTGGTAATTGCTCAGTCAAAGGGCATAGTCAGTTTAAAAATTCTTTGAGTACAATTCAGATTGGTCACCCAAAGGACTGAATCATTTTCCGATTATACCAACAATGAATCCATGTCCTGGTTTTTCCACATCCTCTGCAACATTTTTCACTTTCTATTTCCATTGTTTTAGTCAATCTAGGAGGTATAAAATGATATCTCAAGGTTGTTTTTAATTGATATTTCTCTAATCAATAATAATATAAAGCATTTTTATATGACTGAATTGTTTTTTATTTCTTTGGAAAACTGCCTGTTCATATTCTTTGACCACTTATCAGTTGGAGAATGATTTATTTCCTTCTAGATTTGACAAAATTCTTTATATTTTATTATACATACATATTATTTATCTAATAAACTGCGAGATTTTCCCCCAATTTTCTGCATTCTTTGTAATCTTGACTATATTTGTTTCATTTATACAAAACTTTTTAAATTTGATTTAATCAAAATTATCTATTTTGTACCTGACTTTGCTGTCTATCTCTTGTTTATTCATGAATTGTCCACTTATCCCTAAGTCTGATAAGCAATATTTCAACTTTTTTTCAGTTGCTCATAGTTCAGTATCTTTTTCATTATTTATTAAATAAACATATTTTTAAATTTAAAACAAGCCAATTGAAACAAATATCACATTTCTCCCCTTGGACAAAAATTTTCATTTGGGGTACAACAAAGCTGCATTTAATATTAACTATAATACACATTTCATCATGCCTTTGGCAGGCTAAGTTTCTAAATTTTATAGATAGGAACTGAATTTGTGATTTCATTAATAATTTCATTAATTACTCTAAAAAAAGTAGTTTATTATCTTCTCTGTAATTTAGTCTTTAAAAGTTACCTAGAGCACTGAGAGTTTGATGGCTTATTCAGGGTCACACAACCAGTATGGATCAAAGGTAAAACTCAAATCCAGGTTTTTTCTACTTTAAGACTTGCTCTGTCTCCACTATGCTACTCTGTTTATCAACCAAAAAGTTATACATAGTGTTGCTGTTATTTTGAGTCATGTCTAACTCTTCATGCTCTATTTGAAATTTTCTTGGCAAAGGTACTACAGAGGTTTCCTATTTCCTTCTCTAGCTTATTTTACAAAGGAAACTGAGGCAAACAAGGTTAAGTGACTTTCCCAGTGTCACACAACTAGTAATTGTCTGAGACCAGATTTGAACTCATAAAAATGAGTCTTCCTAATTCCAAGCCTAGTGATATATATATATATATATAATATGTATGTATATATATATACATACATATATGTATACAAATATGCATATGTATTTTTCTCTTTTCATGGTCTATTAATATATAACATAATATATTACAACAACACATGAAAGGAGAATAACCTAAAAATTTAACACTAGCTATAGTGATAAAAAGTCTTAAATATAATAATATATCCATACTGCATAAATATATCAAAAATATAATAAATAATATTACCATCAGAAAGTACAAAGCAACTCCAGATAGAATTCATCAGAAACATCTGATAGCATGAGTGATTACATCTGTATGGCTTGTCCCTTTATCCTGGGGGACTCTATAGCTGAGGTATGAGACAGTAAAATAGTGCCTTTGGGTTTAGACCTTCCCACTGTCCAAAAAGGGATCCTTCTCCCTGGCAGTCCTAAGCAGTTATAGAATTTTCATACATAGTGTTTGTTCTGCTCAAAGTAAGACTTGCTTCAAGAGCTGTCTGTGTTGACTAGAAAAGAAGTTCTTATGACACTGTTCTAATGCAATAGTTTCCTTTTGAGCATCTGTCTTAACAGCTCTTTTTCTATCAAAGTGATGGTTTTTTGGTTTCTAGCTATTTTTTTGTCTAAAAAATAAACGTATTGATATTTTGTAGGCAGATGCAATTGCTCTCCCCTCCTTTCCAATGTTTTCCTCACCTGAGATATCTCACAGTCCAATTTTTCATTGTAGACATAGTCTTTGTTTAGATTCTATTTCAAATACACCCATAATCTTCCTCCATAAAGCACTTTTTGGCAAAACTCTCAATATGCATCAATGTGTGATAGCAAACTCAGATATCGTACACCATTCTTCTCAATATTAGTTTCTTTAACATCAGCATTCTTTGACCCTCGTGATAATTTTCCTCTCAAGTGCACTTTATATGTTTATGGCTATGTACCCATATTTGTGACAGAAAAATATTCCAACTTGCGTAATTACATCTTAACGATATCATTCTCATATAAAACAATCACAAACAAGCCAATGATGAGATTATGCTTCCTGTTTTGGGGATTCAAAATCACCTCTATCCCCGGCCCTGTCTTGGATCCCTAATACCAGTTCTTTAAGGATTTAACATCTGACACAACAATTCTGCTTTCCTTTTTTGATACACTCATCCCCTGTGTCATCCAAGTCACAGTTGTACCAATAAATGTTTCTGCTCCTTCATAGTATTATATTGATTTGAATTTTGCATCAGAATCATGACTTCCATTCTCTAAAGATGCTTTTGTTGTGGCAGTTCCATCATGCCACAGGTTCTCTACATTTTGCCTTTAAGTCTCTTAGCAGTGCGTCTTTCTTGCTACAATTGAGGGTTTTATTCTGAATTGGGTTATATAGTCCAATCTCAGTCTGATGTTCAAAAGTTCTTATTTTTCTGCAAAGTGCATAAAAGTCAAATATTTTCTCTCTGGTACTGCACTGGCTATCTTATCCTGACACTGTTCTATCTGCTCGATGAGGTTGAAAAAGAGAATTTTCTGATAGCGTAAGTTCTGCAGCTTCAGTATAAGTTACTGAGAGCAGCTTCCTCAAGAATTCACTTTAAAAAGAGAAAGAAAGCTCTTGTTTGTCTGGGGTGATATTAAATAAGGCTCTGATTTAAGAAGAAAACCAATCAAGTATTTATTTAGAGCCAACCAAGTGCAGAGATGCAGCATGTCATAGTAAATGGACATCCAGCCAGGAAGACATGGCTTAGAGTCTACTAGTTTTGTGTTTCCTTGTTGTTCAGTTATTTCAGTTATATCTGACTCTTTCTGACTCCTTTTGGGGTTTTCTTCACAAAATACTGAAGTGGTTTACCATTTCCTTCTCCAATTCATTTCACAAATGGGGGAACTGAGGCAAAAGGGTTAAATGACTTGCCCGGGATCACACAGCTTGTAAGTGTCTGAGGCTAGATTTGCTCCTGACTCACCCTGGGCTCTCTATCCACTGCACCACCTAGATGCCCCAGTTGTGTGATCCTGGGCTATAAAAAATATGTGAGCTGGAATCAACTTTTATGGAGGGATTTTCTATACCAACAAAACCATCAATCCTTGCCATATTAATTTGAAAGTACATGCATGGCACTATCCTAGGTACAGTGAGTAATAGAGAAATAAAGATGGATTCATTGACCTTTCAAAGTTCCACTAACTAGCCCAAGGATGATCTGATTCCTTATGACATCCAGAATGCATTCTTGTTTTCCATTTGATTTATCAATATCCCTCTTTAATAAGGTCACAGCCACTGACACATCAATTATCAGAGATAAACCTTTATTATCCATAACTGCAAGAAATAAAAAAGACAGAGACAAAGGAAATAATACATTAATATAAAACCCAGGATCATTTTGAAATGCAGGCTATAGCAAAAATATCAAGTCAGTCAAGCTTAAGAAAATGCACTGGATCAGGAGCATCAACTTTTCTAAACTGAGAAGAATGAAATCTTATACCTGAGATCAAATTAATATAGAGGTTTTCTTAGGTCTTTATAAAGTTCTGAATACACTAAATATCAGATATCTTCTAGCCCCATGGAAATTGTCAGTATCCTCACATAACTGAGACCAGAAATCTCTCCCTTAGAAATTACTATATGAAAAACCAAGACAAACAAACTGGTTGTGGCATTTCCATGTACCAAGCCTATGTACTACCATATAAACCAAAGCTACTCTGAACAATGCTCTGCAAAAAAAGACTCTATTTCTTGCTTCACTTTCATTGTGATTTTCCTGGTTAAGCCAAAATGTTCTACATCAACTACATCTCTCCCTCCCACTAATCTTCAGTTTGTTGATAAAGATGACTTACACTCAGGCCCTGCTCAGTGGAGAGCAAGGTGTGTTGTTTTCTGACTATAAATTGATGATCGGCTCTCTGTGCTATTCCAGTACCAAATTAAGCTGATGTTGTGACTTCAGGGTTCTTTCCTGTTGAACTGAAGGAATGAACTGAACTTGTGGCACCAGGTTATTGAAAGTAATGCTAGCACTGAATGTGAGGCCTCCTATCAAGGGATAATAGCTAGCATTTATATGGCACTATAAAGGCTTGCAAAGCACTGTATAAAAATGATCACATTTTATCTTCATAACAACTCTGGTAAGTACATATCATCTCCAATAAATATACAGATGAGGAAACTGAGGCATGTTAAGTAACCTGCCTAAGTTCACAAAGCTATTAAGTATCTGAGGCTGGATTTGAACTCAGATCTCTGTGACTCCAGCTCCAGTATTCTATCTAATGCTTGCATTCTAAGAGAATTGAGATTCATTTTATATATCCTCTCTCCTTTCCCTAAGAAATTAACACTAAAACTAGAACACAGTTACCTAGTGCAAGACAGGCTGCCCACAAAACCATGAGACACTCATTAAAAAGTAGCACTTGAGAGGAAGACTTAACTGCAAAGTTACCTTTCCAGGAAAAATCCTTGCTGTTTTGCCTAACCCTGACCCAGCAGCTCCAGATTACTTACTTTATCATTTGTCCTATAATTCATTTCCTTATCCCTGCCCAATTTGCCTGCCTAAGAAGGCCTTAACTTTGTTCCTGATCACATCGAAATACAGGTTTCTTTTTTTTTTCAGGCTCAACACCAAGACTGTTCGACTAGTCACTTGATCAGTACTGTTAGAATCTGACCACCTCGGCAGCCATTCATCCAAAACACAAACCAGATTTGCTCCTGAATATTCATTCTCAGAACCTACCCGCTGACTCAGCTCCTTTCATTACACTGCAGGGGAAATTCTCCCTCCATTCCAAGGAGTTCAGCTGGCAGTAGGTGTAAGCCTCTGAAGAAAGGGGCAGATTGATCCAGACCTCATGAGAGTATTTTGTGCCTGAGAATCTTCACAGTGTCTCTCAAGATGTTTTGGGTGTCAAATAACTTATTGACACTTCCTATATGTAAAATGTATCCAAGCACTTTAAAATAAAACTCATAGTCTGGTCACTTCAGATCAAAGGAATAAACTGAACATCTAACGTCTTACAGAGAGAAAAGCATTGGAACATCCATTGGAACAAATTGTTCTCATCCACCCCTTCTGTTGGGGAAAGTCTTCACAATCTTGGGGTAGACATCCTCTAACTCACCGATGGGTTTGAGCCCTACGAATTACTCTCAACCTTGTTTAGCCTGAGCACTGAGATGGTTTTACCAGGGTGCAGCCCATGTGCATGCTACAGCTTCTCGGAGCCACAAGTAGAGGAGATCAGGGACTCCAAGGTCCCTTCCAGAGATGTGATCCTAAACCAAGTCAATTGTACGTAGGACAAGTTAGCAGCAGCCTATTTAGAGATTTTTAAGGAGATTCTTCCCACCCACTCAATAACAATAACCGACTCTCTTCCTCAAGACTAATACCTGCAATTCCTTCCCTGTAAAGACCCATTCTTTTCTACTTTGTACACAGCTGAGTGATATTAAAATATAACGAATCAATTGTCGCTATTGCTCCTAATTATCATAGTAATGATAGGTAGAGACATTGTAGTGTAACAGATGCTGGTTTGGGAGTCAAAAACCTGAGTTCAATCCTACCTATTATACACTCTGGCTGTGTGATCCTTGGAAGGTCATTAAATATTCAGTTACCAAGGCAGTTCTCTAATAATAAGTTATTCAGTTCAATAAATATTTATTAAGTGCCTACTACGTGCCAACTAGGTGCTTTAGTGGATAGAGACAGCTCTTGAGTCAGGAAGATATGAGTTCTAATCTGGCCTCAGCTGTGTGACCCTGGGAAAGTCACTTGACCCTGGTTGCCACAATTTCCTCATCTGTAAAATGAGTTGGAGAAGGAAATGGCAAACCATCTTGTTATCTTTGCCAAGAAAACCCCAAATGGGTTCACAAAGAGTGTAATACAATTTATTGACCAAAAAACAAGTGTGCGTCACTGGGGATATAAAAAAAAGTCACCATCTAATGAGGTGTAAACATGTAAACATGTAAACAAATATATACAAAATAATATAGTAGCTGTAGAAGAGTTACCCATCTTCATTGTCAAAAGGAATTTCCTCACCAAAACATCACTACATTGATGAAATCACAGAAACTTTACCAAGAAAAATTATAATAAATGCTTAACTCACCTTTCTATAGTTACACTGTTTGCAAAGAGCTCTTGCCAAAATAACCCTGTGAAGTTGGTATGGAGTAATTATCTCCATTTTTGAAATGAGGACATTTTAGGTTTAAAGAGGTTAATTGATTTGCTGTGGTTACACAACTAGTAAGTAGAGAAGCAGAGATTTAAATCTAGGTGTTTCTAGGAGGTATATATAGCATGTCACATCATAAGTCATTTACATTTTAGCATGACTTAGTTATTGGGGTTTTTTTAATCTTTTCTTAAAACCAAATTATGAAAGTGAGAAGGAACTACAAAAACACTAGACACTTGGAAATATTGAATGTAGACTTCTCCTACTACACAGTTTTGCTTAGAGTTCAGGGCATTTATTTATATGGGCAAATGGGTAAATGGAGAAAATACCCAAAGTTCTCCCTTAAGTGTGGGAGAGGGGAAGGAAGAGTGAGGAAGGGTATTATAGTCAAGTATCAATGTCCTGGGATTTATAGAATCCTAGATCAGTGCTGGAAGAGACCTAAGAGGCCTTCTAGTCCAAACCCTTTATTTTTATAGGTGAGGAAATTGAAGCCCAGATAGTAAACAGCAGAGACAGGACAGGAACCCAGTTCACTGCTCAAGTTCTCAGCTTATTTCACGAAACTGCTTAAGTCTTACATCTAGAATCCAGCCGGGGAAGAACCTCAGAAACCATCTGTTCCAATCTCCCCATTTTGTAATTGAGGAAACCAAAGCCCAGAGAGGTTGTGAGTGTCTGAAGTCACATAGGCAGTCATGTTGGAGAGCTTGGAGTGGGTCATGAAAGCAACATTACAAGCACAAGTATATTGTGAAAAATTTGAGATGGAAGGTATCCGCAAATAGGTTATGTTACCCAATACAGATTCAGATAGTGACAAAGATAATAGTTGTAGCTAACACTGAAGGAACTTCAAAGTGGGCAAAACACTTCATATATTATCTCAATTGATTCTCAAAACCGTGTGTGTGTGTGTGTGTGTGTGTGTGTGTGTGTGTGTGTGTGTGTGTGTGTGTGTGTAGGGTAGCAAGGTAGCACAGTGGATAGAGTGCCAGGCCTGGAATCAGGAAGACTCACCTTCCTGAGTTCCAGTCTGGCTCAGACACTTACTGTGTTAACTCTGGCCATGTCACTTAACCCTTCCTCTCAGTTTCTTTATCTATAAAAAGAGCTGAATTATATATAACATATATATGCCACACACATATATATATATATGTGTGTGTGTGTATGTGTGTGTGTGTGTGTATACATATATAGATAGATTGATAGAAGATAATTTGCTGAAATTGGTCATGGAAAATCCTTAAATGTCAGCATATTGAGATACAGACAGATATAGCTAGATAGATGACAGATAGATAGATAGATAGATAGATAGACAGACAGACAGACAGACAGACAGACAGACAGATAGATAGATAGATAGATAGATAGATAGATAGATAGATAGATAGATAGATAGATAATAGGTGGAGAGCTATACTATTCTGTCTATCTACCTATCATCACTTCCATTTGACAGATGACAAAAATTATGGTTAAAGAGATTAGCATTTGCCAGCCACCACTCAACAATTATGATTAGAAAACAGATTTTTGTAACAGTCCAGTTAACTAAATTTTCTCATTTCCTTGCAAATTAACTAACCCTCTGTCCTTCTTGTCTCTTCTTTGTTAAACAAATGTCCTAATTAAATAAGCACCTTCCCCTGGGCCCAGGTCCCAAACAGGAAGGAAGGGCAGGTGTGTCCCTAGCAGGAGATTCCCCAATCATCCAAGCATTCCAGGAGCAGCAGTAATACGGGAGAGCAGAAACAGATGGAGAACTAAAGGCATTTGACACAGAATCTGCCCCTAAGAGGAGGGAGAAAGTGTCTTTTTTAATAACATGCAAAAAAATTAGAATTCTCAACATGCTGACATTTAAGGATTTTCTGGGACTGGTCTAAGCAAGTAACAATTCCAGGCAAGAGTCATCCATAAACAACTGGTGAGGCTAACAGCTTCCCTGAATGATGGCTCCGTGGATAGTAGTCATGACTGCTACCTCATTAATTAAATGAGCATCAGATTTCCACTGTCTTTCTCCAGGGATGCAGACATATTGATCTCCAAGCAGCAGCAATGAAGGAGCTGCCACAACATTATCTAGCACCGCTTGTTTTGTTCTGTAATTCTAAGAGCTTTATTATCGACAGGAAGAAACAAGGTGTTCGTTAGTGCTCTGAGGCCAGTGGAATGCAGTAGAGGCACAGGGTCAGGTCGTAGCAAAAACAAGTGTGGAAACTTCCAAGTCAAAGAATCAGGACTTAACCCTGGGTCTAGTATACTTCTTCAAATCCTCTGGGTTTCATGGGAATTTCTGGCATGAAATCAAGGATAGGCCTAGGATAACAAAAGTGAAGCAACTTCCTTATATCAGGTAGTTTATTCTTTAAAAAAAAAAATATTTTTCAACTTTTCTTTGAGAGAAAAATCCAGAAAATGACAGAAGGGTTTTATACGATCCCATTAACAGAAAGTGGTTCAGAATTTAGAAACAACTGAACTGCTTCAATAAAAAAAATGGGAGTACTCACCATCCCTTTTCCACTTAGTTTTGACAAGATTTACAAATTCTTTTGTAATCTGTGCAGAAGCAATAGAACCATAATGCCGTAAAGCACTTCAACAATCCCCAACGGTTGGTTCTCCAGACTGTACTTATGAACTTCCAAAGAGAAGACTTCATTACCTCCCAAAAAAGGCCATTCCACTCTTGGACAGCCATCAGATGGGAGTCTGAGTCTGCAATATCCATCCTCTGTTCCTAGTTCTGCTCTGTGGGATCAAGTGATATGAGTTTAATAATCCTTTTCCATTTGGCAGATACTCAAATACTTGAGCTATCTGCTATATGATAATCATATGATGAGATGCTTATAACAAATTTCTTTTCCAGGTTGAACATTCCTAATTCCTTCATCCAAAGTTTATTGGTATGATTTCCAATCTTCTCTATATATCTTGTTTCCTTCTTAGAATATGAACTCCCTAAGAGCAGGGACTATATTAATTTTCTGTTTGTATCTTCCATACTTGGCACAATGCTTAGCATGCATTAAATGCTTAATAAATACTTCATTCATTTATTTAGTGACCTTCTTCAGGACGTGTACAAGCGTCTTCTAAACTTTAGGAACAAGAACATAATATCCCAGATATAGTCTGACCAGTGTGATGATTAAAAAGGTTGGAGAGATAACATTTCTGGGTAATTTAAATATTTTATTTGTAAGACCAACACATTATTAGTAGAAGTATAGTCATTTGGTTGTCTCTCTTAGATCAAAAACAATCATGCTGGCAGGCTCACAGTTCAAAGAGAGGGGATTTCTGAGGGGTGGCAATCAACTCTGATTGGATAACACAATATGAGGTGAGCTATATTAAAATGAGGGGCTGAGAATTGACATCATGTCATCTTAGCACAGAGAACTATCTCTGTCCTCAGACCACCGCAGACTTGGGTTATCTAGACAAAAGGTGTTCACCCAAGCTTGATTGAATGGAATTCACCTGATATTAAAGATTCCTTAGAGGGATGGGCTGAATCAGATAGATAAGAAGTTTAGCTCTACCTTCAGAGAATGAGGTCTTGACAATAGAAAAAAAAGGGGGGGAACTCAGATCATTAATGAGCAATAATCACTTCTCTAATTAGGGTAGACTCACAATGGAACTATCACCTCTCTCATTTTGGACACCATCCCTGCAGTAGTGTAAAACAATATTATACTGATTTGGGGGATACCATGTCATATTGTATATTCATTTCCACAAAGATCCTCAGATTTCTCGCCACTGGACTTTGATGATGCTGGAGGAAAAAGTGACACTTAAGACTTTGTGCATCTCTACTTCACTTAAATTGGATCCAGTTCATGAACAAGTCAAGACATCACCCTCATGGTCAAGAATGAAGGAAAAACAACAGCTCTATATTCCCCATCTGTATATAGGAATTTGAATTACTTTATTTTGTACTTGAGAGGTATTTAATTTTTGTCCTCAGTGCCTACCATATAACTTTACTCATATTAGTAGCTTAATAATTACCCATTGATTGAATGAACCTAAGTCAAAGAATTTACATTTATCTCTATTAAATTTCACTTTGCTACCGTTGGCCCATTATTCTAGATTATTAAATTTTTTTTTAATTTCTAACTCTAGCATATGTGGTAG
Source organism: Bettongia penicillata ogilbyi (assembly GCA_023548195.1). Taxonomy (NCBI): domain Eukaryota; kingdom Metazoa; phylum Chordata; class Mammalia; order Diprotodontia; family Potoroidae; genus Bettongia; species Bettongia penicillata. Next base: position 4,564,364 of record JAJHZJ010000025.1, on the reverse strand, counting down.
GTGATACATGGATAATATACCAGATCTGGAGTCAGGAAGACCTGAGTTCAAATGTGGCCTCAGACACTAGCTGTGTGATCCTAGACAAATTGTTTGATCCTGTTTGCCTCAGTTTCCTCATGTATAAAAAGAGATGGAGAAGAAAATAGCAAATCACTCCAGAGTCTTTGCCAAGAAGGCCCAAAGGGCATCACAGAGAGTCAGACATGACTGAAATGACTCAACACAACAACTGGTGTAGAAAATATGAGCTATTCCTCCTAACTCAGCAAGTTTTCTAAATGTGTTTTCCTCTAAGTCACTGATTAAAAATATTGAACAGAACCAGTCTTTGGGATACAGCACGATAGACTTACTACCATATGATACTGAACCGTCAAGCAGCCATCTCTGAGTTTAATCATGTAATCAATCCTGAATCCAACTAATGATATATAGTATAGTATCACCCAACATTGATACATAGTATTGTCTAACTTTGATATGTAGTATCATCTAACCTCGATACATAGTATCATCTAGCCTTCATACATAGTATCATCTAGCCTTGATATATAGTATCATCTAGTCCTGATACATAATATCATCTAACCTTGATACATAGTATAGTCTAACCTTGATACATAGTATCATCTAGTCTTGCTATATAGTGTCCTCTAACCTTGTCAACAGGAATATAATGAAATAGCTTGTGAAATCGAGTTAAACTATGTGTACAGTATTCTCTGAATCAACTGTTCCAATAATCCTATCAATGAAGGAAATTGATATAAATATTTTTGTAGTGGATATAGTGAGTAGAGCATTGGACTTGGATAGGAAAAGCATAGGTGTAAATCCTGCCTTGTTAACATTTTGACTGCACATCTGTGGGCTAATTCCTTAAATTCTCTGAGATCATTTCCTCATCTATAAAATGAGAATAATGATGGCATTTAATGCATGGGGTTATTATAAAAATCAAACAAGATAATGTAGTAAAGCACTTCAAAAAACTTCAAGGTAATATAAAAATGTAAAGATGTAATAGGAGTCATCGTGATAGTAATCTAGGTCAGTTATTTCATTGATTAAGAAGCTTTCTGGTAAGGAAACTCCTAGTACCAAGAGATAAAGGTGATTGATCTCCAAGATGAGTCTTAGATATTTGCCTGGGACCGTAAGAAGCTAACTGACCACGTGGACAGCGTGTGTCAGGAGAAGAGCGTCATCCCAGACAGTGGAGAGTTCCCTACCTGCTTTGCCATGCTCTTTCTCTTTACATTTTGTTGTTATCACTATCATCATTATTATTTAATTATTTTCATCTTTTGCAAATGATTTTCCAATAGAGAGTCCTGGGACAAATAAAGACTGTTCATTGTCTTATTGTTGATTAATATCATTAATAATATTGATTCTTAATTGATGATATCTCTTATTATTATGTTTATTTAATGTTCTGTAGATTCTACTACAGATGAATAAAATACCTGTCTTTTGTATTTGAAGCAAAGTATGAGAATCTAAGACCATCCTCTGAGGGCTTACTGAAAGCTTCCTCAGCAAAACTCAAGTGGCAACTAGTACATCAGGCATGATATGAACTTTCCGTGTCTAGATCTCTTTATTTTGGTTTTTTTCCCCCATTACATGGAGACTACGAGTATTTGACTTGGTGTCATCGATTAAAACTATCATTTAGTTCTTAATGTATCAATCTTATGTCCAGACAATTATGGACAATAGTTTGATCTCTGATAATGGTACTTCTGTGTTTAACGGTAATTTTATGTCTAATTCTACCCCTGGTTCTATTCTGTGTCTAACGTGGTGCCTCAGTATCTAACCTGAATAATTATAATTCTTGTTTCTAACCTTAGTTCCATGTCTAACCCCTGCTTCTAACTGTAACCCTAACCAGAAGTTTGGATCTAGAATAAATGCAATTCTCTATATTGGTGATACAGGGATCTGTCATGTGTCAGTACATTCAATGTGTTCATTAAAGCTTCTAGTGTATCATTCCAGCTTCCAGATTATATCTTGATAGGTATCTGTTGTTGATCAGTCCTTCAGTCATGTCCAACTCTTCATGATCATAGCACACCAATTCTATGCATTGAATTTTCCTGGCAATGATACTGGAATTGTTTGGCATTTCCTTCTCCAGTGGATTAAGGCAGAAGTTAAGTGACTTGCTTAGGATCACACAGCTATTAAGTGTCTGAGATGAGATTTGAACTCAGATTTTCCCAATTGCAGACCCAGCCATCTACCTACCTCTGAAAGATGTTTTAATAAGTGTTAAAGTTTTATAGCCTGCAGTAATAAGTCATACAGGTTCTATTTTTTATTTTTGCATAATCTACATTTATCACTTAAATCTGAGGTCCTTAGGGAAAGCTACTTCATAATTTATTCTGGCAGAAGCCTAGTCCTGAAGTGCCATCATAAATTGTGACATTTTCACAAACAAAGATGTATGTGATTCATCTATTTATTCAATGTTTCATTATTAGCATGTGATATCACCCACTCTTGTGTCTTAAGTATTTTGTACACCATGAAGTAAACTACTTCAGTTCACATTTAACAAACCTACACTGTTTTATCAAGAAAAGAAAGAGGAAAGAGAATAAACTTTTATATGGCACCTACTATGTGCCAGGCACTCTGCTAACCATTTTACAAATATTATCACATCCAATCCTTGTAAAAACCCTAAAAGGTAGATAATGTTATCATCCTCATTTTAGAGTTGAGGAAACAGGTAAAGTGACTTGCCTGAGGTCATACCATGTCTGAGGTCAGATTTTAACTCAGATCTTCCTGATGCCAGATATTGCACCCTCTAGCTGCCTTGATCAGTTTGCTCAGTGAAGTGATGCTTGCTTATTACAAAAAAAGTATTTGTGCAGGATTTTGATCCACATACTAAGCATTCTAAAATATTTATTAATCCTCTTCCTTCTTTTGGGGGAGGAAAAATGATAGATCTTGTTTCATTCATATTGTATGTTTTTTTGTTAGAATTTCCAAATCCATTATTGTCCATTTGTAGCTACGAAAATAAAGTATACAATAAACCTGGTGTTATGTAGATGTTAATTGCTTCAAGAAGACATTTCTAAACTAACTTTAATTTCAGCAAGCCAATAGGTGTCTTAATATATTCAGTTACAGCTTGCTTTGTGTCATCTTTATGTCTGATATGTCTTGCCTGAGGAAGGTCAACATATTTATAATAGTATTAGTTAATAATAATAGGTAACATTTGTATAGGTAGCCCTACTATGTGCTAGACACTGTGCTAAGTGCTTTTGCAAACATAATCTCATTTGATCATCAGAATAACCCTGGGAGGTAGGTCCTATTATTATCATCATATTACAGTTGAGGCAAACAAAGAGTGACTGGCCCAGGATCAAGTAGTAAGCACCTGAGGCCAGAATAGAACTGAGGTCTTCCTGATTCTATACCCAGCCCTCTAACCACTATGCTACCTAACTGCCTTTACTTATATATGCCTTCATCCATTGCTTCAATGTGACCTCCAGGTTTCAAGCTTAAAGCCTTCACTCTCTATATTTCCTTGGAGTATATAAGGAATTTCATGTTTACTGAGTCAAAATGAAATTCTTTCATCACTGGAGAAAGATCCCATTAAAAGAAGTGATTTAGTGTTTTGTGGTGGAGCCTTTCAGCTTGACAACAAGCGATTAATAAAATATTTTGGCATGACTATTTCTTTAATTTGAAAGTCATACTTAATTCTGTTTAGGAGACATGATAATGGATTTAAGGTTAATCAAAAATAAAAATGGTTTTAAACTGTCTCTCTGAAAAAGTACATAATTTAAATCAATTATTCTTGTCTTTGCTATGTTAGTGATGTGTTTTAAATAGAGAACCATCTTCTACAGGGGCATCAAATACTCTGGCCTCCCTATAATTGGTCTATTCCATACATTTGAAGTAGGGAGGCTAGGTGGCACAATAAACAGTGCTCTAGGCCTGTAGTCAGAAAGACCTGAGATCAAATTCAGCCTCAGACAACTACTAGTTGTGTGACCCTGAGCACGTTACTTAACCCTGTTTGCCTCATCTGTAAAATGAACTGGAGAAGGAAATGGCAAATCACTCCAGTGTCTTTGCCATAAAAACTCCAAATGGGGTCAGACACAAAGAGTCAGACATAACTGAACAAAATATCTTTGAAATATAGGAATCATCTTGCATGCAGAACCAAATCAAAGCTTTGTGATGGCATAAATGTTATGGCATTTTAGTCAGCTTATTCAAAATCTAGAGAATCAATAATCAATCAATTTACCCATAAGCACTGATTAAACACTGACTATGTGCCAGACATTATACTAAATTCTGGGGTTACAGATTCAAAAGTGTGAGCAGTAACTTACATTATAATGGTGGCGACAACATGTACACCCACGTGCAGATGTATAATATATAAAAAACAAATACACGAGAGTTTTGGGAAGGAGGGCAATAGCAATCAGGGATGAAGAAGGGATTTTCATAAAAGGAGGCACCTGAGCTGTGTTTGGAAGGAAAACAGGGACTCAGAGACAGAGGTGAAGGAGAAGACAATTCCAAGTCTTGAGACTTAGAAGCAACAATGGCAAAGGCATGGAAGAAAAGAGCATTAAGGCGTGGTCAGACCTGTTCTTTTGGGAAATCATTTTGGCAATTGTGCAGAGGAGGGAGAGGACTGAGGAGAAACTTAAATTAGAGAGATTAAATAAAAGGCAACTGTAACAGTCAAAGTAAGATATGGCAAAGATCTGAGTAAAGGCGGTGTCTGTAACTGAGAGAAAAGGCGACGTATGGAAGACCAATCACGATGGCAGACTAGGAGGAAGCCATACAACCCACATCTCCCAACAACTGCCCCACAGAGATTTAGAAAATATACCTGATGAGAAGTCCTGATGAGAAAATCCAAAACAAAACTCATAACAAATTGTTTTTTCCAGCCAGGTTCATCAGAGGGAGAAAGTCAGAAAGTCAGCAGGCACTGGGGAGGAGTGGTCCCAAGGGTATGCTGCACATTGGTTTCAGAGAAATCAGGGAAGAGCTGTATAAACTGATGCAGAAATGAGAACCACTAGAATAATGTGTACAATAACAACCACATTATGAAGACCTAATTCTGAAATACTTAAGAACTTGAATCTACCCAATGACCAATTACAACTTCTAAGGACCCATGATGAAACCCAAGCTACCCACCTTCTGACGGAAAGGTATTGGATTCAGAGTGCAGAGATGTTAAACATGTGGCCTGAAACCAGAAACAGATGAAAATGTAATTGAGAAATATTTAACAAAATAAACAAAAATACAATAAAACACAGATAACATTATATTAATTAAGTCAATATGCACATTTCAGGGCTCCTTTTGTATAGATTAGTGGCTCCTATTTGTATTTGACTCTGACATCACTGTTTAAGATGCCACATAGTTGCCAGCCTGCACTGGTAGGAGCTTTCTCTCTTCTTAATTCCCTACACCAAAGAAATATCAGGACTATATGAAAAAAAGGAGCATCTATTGCATGCAAAATGCCCTTGAGTAAGAAAGATAATGCATTTAAATGGTAGTACAAGGCAAAATATAGACAACTACATTTAAAGAGGAGACTACCAAAATATTAATAGAATTAATAATTAAAACAAACATCACCATTTGGCCTGGCATTAACCCTTTAGGGGGCAAGGTGAGGAGAAGTTGGCTCTAAAGGAAGGGCCAAGACTCAGGCTGTGGCTTAGGGTACAGAATCACAAGTAACCCTTGAACTTGCCTTTTCCATGTCTTCACTGAGTTGGGGGTGGGATGGCATTTGTAAGAAACTGGTTGTTTTCTTAGAAACATGGATGACAGTAAGGAAAGCATAAAAAATGAGAAAACTGAAGCTCTGGCAAGAACCCTGGAAAGAGTTTTCACATACACTCCAACCCAGAAGGAAATAAAAATTCAGTCCCTTTTCCAAGATGGCGCCCTAAAAGGTTACTTCCCACTGGCTTATTACCTTTCCAAAGAGCAAATTTAGAGAGAAAACAGAAAAGTGAGGGAAAAGAAATAAGAAGATGGGCATGGACAGAATACAGCTGAAAAGAGAAAGGAGAATGTATGGAAAATAGAGGACATTATCATGGAGTGGGGGAATTCCAAAGCCACATTAATAGGCATGGATTTCTACTTATACTTACTTTGCCACACAAAAGATTCCAAGAGCAAAAGCATTCAGTAAAATTTTCTGGACAATAATTGTCTGAAGTAGAAGTGATCTGGACTATAGGGTGAAATGTAGAAAATTATCCTAGATATTTTGGTCCGTGACAGATTGGGGTGCTATTTTCCTTAGTGGCAATAAGATCCAAGATTTCAAATTAGCAAAAGACATCAAGTCTTTGTATAGTATTACTGGGGAAGAGTTCAAAAAGTTTATTGAGAACAAGGTAACAATTTAAAAAGGAAACACCCTTATTGCCAAAACAAAGACTATAGAAGTAAGATCTGATAATGAAACAAGGTGGTACCTCCCCTTGGGGACTGGGTAATGTCCTAAAAACCACAAAATTCCTCTCCAACATATACCCATTATTTCTCATATCTGTTCTTATGAATGCCAGCTAGCCCCTTGGAGCTCCTAGCCATCATTCCAGAAGGAAAGTCTTTAGTGGATCCTTGTACTTCCATAAAAGAACTCATAGTTTGTCTGCATTCCACAAACAGCTTTTCACTTGTTTGAACAAATTTTCAAGACTTTTATAAGTGATTGTAGAAGGTGGTATTTTTTTAATGGCAAAATTTACAACTTCTAAGACTTGATTGGATCATAAGATGTATAACTAGAGGAGACCTTAGATATAATGCAGTCCAAATACCTTGTTTTACAGAGGAAGAAACTGAGGCCAAGAAAGGTTAGGTCACTTGTCTGAGGTCATAGAAGTAAAACATAGAAGAACCAACATTTAAATCCAGACTTTCTTTTTCCAAAGGCAGAGCTCTGAGATTAAGGGAAAACGCGACTCCTCCTCTTCAAGAATTTCAGATCATAGCCCCAAAAGGTAGCAGCCATTTTTGATGAAGAACCATGGAATATGTGTTTGTCTTTATTGCTTGACCTTGTCCCATTCATGCTGTCTTGATAGCCTTTGTAGACCCTTCTAGTTACCAAGTTGTCATCCACAGGTATTTATACTTTGTCTTTGAGATGGTAAGGAGACACTGGAGTTTACTGAGGTGACATGATCAAAGCTGCATTTAAGGAAATTCAATTCAACAATTTTGTGTAGCATTAACTGGAATGGGGAGAAGCTCAGGGCAAGGAGACCAAATGGATGGTTATTGAAATAGCCAAGAGAGAGGTGATGAGGGTCTGAATTCTAATGGAAGTTGTATCAGTGGAGAGAAGGGAATGTATGGAAAAGAAAATGGGAAGATATGTGTGGATAGCAAGATCAGGCAGTTTATTATATAGATGGAGTGAGTGAAAGCAAGGAGATGAGAAGGATGGAGAATGAGAAACTTAATGGATGTTTGTGGAATTGAATTAAATTGACTCACTAACCTGTATGACTGAGCAAATCACCTCTCAGGACCTCAATTTCCTAATCTTTAAAATGAGGAGATTATCTTTAAAGTTCTTTCTAATTTTAAATTGATAACCATTGCTTTTCACCAAGAAATGGCAACAGGTAGAGAATATATCTTGGCACAGGTTGTCATTCTGAAGTAGAAAACAATATTAACATGCCCAATGCTTATTTCACTGTTAATTTGCCAGGATTTTGAACATATGTGTGTATGTGTGTCTGTGTGTGTCTGTGTGTGTGTATCTATTATATAAGATAGTAAGAAGCTGACATTTTTTAAAGTGTATTGAGAGGAGAAAGAGGGTGACTGAAAATGAGATGAGAGAAATATGATCTCTTCTTACTTTTCATGCTAATTCCATATAAATGACATGCAAAGCCCATATGCCCATACACAAGAACAACTCATGTTTTCTATACCTGTGTGGCTCAGATAGCTCCATAGAGTGCCATATCTGCACCAGCCACAAAACAGTGCTTTAGCTCTAACTGCTCTTTAAGAAAGAAGTTCCTAGTCTTTGGAGCAGCTGGGTGGTACAATAGATGTATCAGGCCTAGGGTCAACAATATCTGAGTTCAAATCCAACCTTGGATACTTATTAGCTGTGTGACCCTGGGCAAGTTACTTAACTTCTGTCTGACTCAGTTTTCTCTCTGTAAAAGGGGATAATAATAGCACCCATCTCCCATGGTTGTTGTGAGGATTAAATGAGATATTTGTAAAGTACCTAGTACTGTGTTTGATGTGATAGATGAAAACCCCAAGAGACAGAATTGTTGAGTGATTAATAATTGGTTTATTCATTAGGCTAGTTAGTAATTGATAAACTGATAGTGATTGATTTCTGTGGGTAAACCAAGACACCACCAAGGGAGACCCTGAAATGCCTTAAATCCCTTCTAAAAGGGAACTTCCCTGACAAATAAAGATCAACCCTGATTGGTGGACATTTAATGAGGAGATGGGCCAAAAGTTCTCAGAAAATGTCTCTTGATCACAAGACTCAGAAGTCTCAAAGCATCCGAGAAAAAGAAGACCTCTCCATCTGGACCTCTCCAGCTACTTTTCTCCTTTGTGAGCTAGGTTAAGCTACTCTCTCATGGAGGGGATCAAAGACAGGGGTTCATCCTCCAGGCAAAGGCTTCCCCAGACTACTTATATGCTAATCAGAAATTAGGTTTCTCAGTTGGGTAGGTTCAGATCATGTGCTTTGGGGGCTGGGAGCAAATCTCATCAATCAACCATGCCCCACAAAGGCTGATTGGCCTTTTCAGGAGTTGGGCCTTAACTGAAGGGAAATGAGTAGATCACATATTAGTAGGTAGTTATTAATATAGTTGTGTAATATTAACTTTTCTTAGTGGCAAATGGTCGATATAAGTGTTAGCTATTATTCTCATTAATGCCAATCTTCAGCAATACACTCACACCACAGCTTCTCCCCCTTGGTAGCTTTTCCCAGGTTCTGTTCCAGCAATAATTTATAATTCATCCACTAGTTACAGTCCCCACTCCCATAAGATTTCAGTTTCTTTTCCAACTTGGCATGATCCCCCAAAACTGCTCACTCACATTTACAGAACAGTATACTCAAACAGTATACTCAAAAAAGTAGAGTAAAAACTTAACAGAATCCTACTACAAAAAGAACTCTATGGTGAAAGGTCCTACCAAATTCTCCCCATCTTCTTTGTGTTTTTATTCATCCATAGATCATGAGAATAGATGTCCCCTACAGCCATTTACAGATGGATGCTGTCAGTCACTCTCAGTTGGTTCCCAATTTCAATGGGGCTAGAATAGAAATCATGGCAGGTACAACCTCACCCTCATGTTGCTGCTCTTGTGACAGCTGCCACCATTAACAGATTAATGGCACATTAATAAATAATTGAATGCTGGTGGCACTTAAAATAAGCATCACCAGCTAAATTGATGAACCTGATATTCCTTCTAGAAACCAAGTAGATAAAGCCGCATTGGCAGTTCACTGGCTTCCCACTGGTCATATGATGTCTCAGGGTTTTCTTCTAGGTTTCTTGGCATCTCCCTCTAGTACCTTTTTCAGGAGCACTCTTATGAATGTAGACCATGAGGAAGAATTGCAGTGATGCCAAGCAAAATAGGATCTTTTGTTGTTTCTGTTTTAGTGTAATCAAGTGCCTCTGATTGAATCTTGCCTTTATCAATCAAGAGTCTTTACTGGGAGTAAAGCACAGATACCAGAGTTTAACTAGAAACAGTGTATGTATTTGTATTGTTAATTATTTTAGTGTGATTAAAGATCTTCCCCACCCATTAATAAGACTGCCCATTAAGGGGAGTTTGATTAGAGAAGATTTGTGGGAAGGTCCAAGCCTTTTGTTAATGAGGCACTGGTTCTTAAAGGCTGTGATGCCCTCTGGGTCTAAAAAAGGTGTAAGTACTCCAAGCTGAGGTTTTACTTTGGGGCTTACTCACTGGAAGTGTTTGTTTGGCCAGATGAGGACTCTGGGAAACTGCTAAGGAGCCCTTGACTTTAAAAACCAGACGTCAGTGCTTCCCTCTCTGATAACAATGATCATGGTCAAGCAGAGGAAGCCAAGTCTGTTGATCTTTGATTTCTCTGTATTTTCTTTGAAATTCATGGTGCCAACTCCCCTGAACTAGATGAATGATATATGTACTTGGTTAAAGGAATGGTACATGTATTTGATTAAAGGAGATTGTTGACCCCTCAAAAGTTGCCTTTCCTTTTATGAATGCAGATCTAAGGACCTGTGGGAGCAGGCCCCCCTGTGTATGTTGGAATGCTTACTGATAAAGTTGCCACCTCCACAAAGTATGTTGCAAACTCAAATCTTCCAATAGCTTGGAACTCCCTGGGTCTGCAGGGTCTTCCTTTTAAAACTAGTGACTCTCTTTTTAATTATCCCATTCACAATGTGACGTTAGCATGACTTCAAGTTCTTCATTTATGCCGCAGGGTATCTGAAGTCAACTCTAGATTTTCTTATTCATTCTGTCACATAAAAAAACTACATAATTTGGGAGAAGGAAAGTAGTGGGGAGGAGGAGCCTTAAGCTCACACAGAACCCAGCACATAGTACTCAACAAATATTTGTTGACTGCCTGACTAAAGGTGTTTCAGTGAAAAGTTACACATACACATTTAGTTTGAGGGTTGGGGAAAGGGCTGAATTTAGCAGATGTTTGGCTAGTTCCACTATTTCTATGCTAATAAAGACCTCAGCTCTAAAGGTCCCTCAGCCCTCATGGATTTCCTTAATTATTTAGTCATAGCTCTTCAGGCATCATCCAATCTAAAACAATCTGGCAGACCATGGTTCTAGGCCAACCATTCTGATCCTCCCTCTTATTCTCTGTCACAAAAGAAGAGAGGCCTGACAGAATCTACAAGGAAGAGTCACTAACAGGCCATTATCTTGGCTAAAGGTCCAAAGTTTCACCTGATTACTTCCTAAATGAAGTATGGATACTTTTACATGCTTATGAAGACTCCTGGGGCCTAAAGTCCAGTACTCAAGTGACCTACATTAACTGAATTGCACACTTCAAAGAATCAAAAGTCTGGATGAAACATCAAGATGACATCTAGTTCATTTCTCTACTCCAGGGTAAAAGATTGTCTACATCAGGTGTGCTTCAGAAAGGTAAATGGACCAAAAAGAGGGAAGGCCCAGTACAGGAGACCCTAAATTTCTGCAGAGTAGTTGAAAGGGCAAATAAAATAACAGATCACAAAAGTTAATCATCTAAGGCATAAATCAAGTTGTATGCCATAGAAGGAATGTTATTCTGAGAGTGCATGTAGGGTAATAACTAGACACCCAGAATTAGAGTCAGAAAGACCTGGGTTTGAGTCCTGCCACTGACACACACACAGCAACTGTGTGACATTAGGAAGGTCACAAACTCTCAATGCCTCTGGCAATTCTCTAATAATATAAATTTCAGGTAAATAGCGTTCTTTGTTGGTGGAGGGAGTTTTCACACCAAGAATTCCCCAATGATTGGATTTTACATCTAACTAACAGTAACAACAGCAACAAATATGAATGCATAGATTTGAAATAAGACCAAGGATTTTTTCAGTGAAATCACCTCCTAGATTTGCTTTGAGAAGTAGGCAAGAATGACATTTCCTTTCTTTCCTCTATGACTCATCTATGGACAGGGGCAACTAGAAGTAAAATAGTAAAATAGGCAAGGCTTAAATCCAAGTTTTTTAGGAACTCTAAGTATTCTAGAGACCTCTCTCAACAATACCACCAAAACATAGACAAAAAGAAGCAAACAGAGAGATGGAGAGACAGACACAGAGGGAGAGAGAGACAGGAGAGATTTAGCAAGGCTAACAATACCAAGAAGGCAGCTCTGTGGTACAGTGGATAGAGTGCTAGGCCTGGAGTCAAGAAGACTCATCTCCTTGAGTTCAAATCTGGCCTCAGACATCAGTTGTGTGATACTGGGTAAATCCCTTAACGCTGCTTGCCTCAATTTCCTCATCTGTAGAATGAGCTAGAGAAGGAAATGGTAAAACCCCACATGGGGTCACAAAGATTGAGATATGAGTGAAATAAATGGATAAGAACAAAAATAATACCAATTCACTAATTGGCCAACAAGAATTATTTAAGCAACGATTATGGCTTACTCTGGGCGCTGTGGAAGATAGAGAAGAACAAGTCATGGCCTCTGTCCTCAAAGGGCTTGTGATCTTGTTGGGAAAAGAAGATTCACAAACATGAAACAATTACCATGCAAAATGCAATATTATATAATTAAGTGTTAAATTCCAGGGTAGATGCTGAAGTGAAATCATTATAGATTTGTTTAGTACAAATTGTATTTGTTATAAAAAGAGTTTTTCAGAAAGAGAGGAAATTAAAAACCAACGTATATGGGCAAAGGAGTAAACCCCTCTTCAAATTACTACTATTTAAAAATCATAAAATACTACTATATAAATTTAAGCTGTTCCTATGAAGGAGTCTAGGCAATCCATAAACATTTATTAAATGCTGCTATGTCCAAGCACTGTGCTAAAGACTAGGAGTATAAAGGTGAAAAAGGAAGACTATCCATGCTCTCTAAGAGTTTATAATTGAATGGGAAAAGACTACACATGAAAAGAAGTCATAAAGAAGTAGTGCAGAAGGAAGGGATGAGGGGCCATGATGGAGAAGCCCAAAGTCTTACAGCAGGATGGAAAATGCAGACATGACTGGCTGGAGCATTCTCTTTAAATGGAGTTTCTAGTAGGAGTGCTCCATTCTCTGAAGAGAGGGTGCTAAGGAACAGAGGGTGCTGATCAGATATGAATTCCAGGACTGATATGATCTTGTAAGAAGAAGATGTTCCTGGGGTAAGATGGAATGCAGTAGGATGGGAAATAAATACCAAATGAGTCATGACCAAAGAGTCATGGATGACTGAAGTTTTACTTTGGGGAAGCTAAAAAACCCTCTCCCCTCCCCAGTTTATGGAAGAGGGAAGATATAGAGAAGATATTTCTCTACAGGTTGCAATTGAATACTTTGCTTATATTCATATTTTTATTTTAAGCTATAAAAAATTTATTAAGTGTCTACAAACTACCAAATTTGCAGCAATGTTAACTGTGAAATGTGTGTGTGTGTGTGTGTGTGTGTGTGTGTGTGTATGTGCTCATGCAAGGAGACTGAGTGGGTGGGAGTCAAAAACAAAATGAAAAAGAAGGGAGGGGTAATAGAAGGGAGGACAGAAGGAAGGAAGGGGTGGATGGAGTGTATGTTGTCTTGGGGTGGGAATGGGGAGAGATGGAGAGAAAATTTCAAATTCAAATTCTTATGGAAGTGAATGTTGAGAACTGAAAAATAAATAAATTGTACATTTTTTAAAAAAATTCTGAACTTAAACATAAAAAGATTAAACTCTCCTTGTTCTCAAGGAACTTATAATCTAGCAAGGGAAACAGAAAATATACCTAGAGGTATAAGCAAAAAAATATCCAAAAATAAAAGAATAAGATAGCAGGAATGGATGGTGATGCCCAGAAATGCCTCATACAGAAAGTGACGTCTGAATATCTGAATTTTATTTAACTACTTCGTCTCTTCCCATTCCGGTTATTTGGAATTTGCTTCAACATACTTACTATATTCCACATTTGTTCATACTAGATTTCATGCCATTCAGATTCACCTATTCTCTGCCATTTCCCCCGCTGCTGAGCGCCAGGCCTGGAGTCAAGAGGACCTGAGTTCAAATTCGACTTCACTTCCTAGCTTTGTGACCCTGGGCAAGTCACTTAACCCTTGTTTGCCTCAGTTTCCTCAACTGTAAAATAAACTGGAGAAGGAAATGGCAAACCACTCCCAAATGGGGTCACAAGGCATCGGACTGCAACAATGACCATCACGGCACTTCCCCCAATTGCTCAAAATCCTCTGTGATTCACAGTCATGTATAAAAAACCCAACACCGCCATTTGTAAATAGCAGGAAACTCAGACACACACGCACACACACACACACACACACGCACGCACACACGCACACACAGACACGCACACACACACACACACAGACACACACACGCACACACACGCACACGCACACACACACACACGCACACACGCACACACACGCACAGACACACACACATACACACGCACACGCACACACACACACGCACACACACACACACACACACGCACGCACACACGCACACACAGACACGCACACACACACACACAGACACACACACGCACACACACGCACACGCACACACACACACACGCACACACGCACACACACGCACAGACACACACACATA